>JACYXH010000470.1:425000-442500 GCA_026745465.1 Lota lota | reverse complement strand
ACAAAAAATGAACCCATCACCAACTATTGCCATCAATTATCCCCTGAGGGTGGTGAATGATGTTCACTGTGGATACACTGTAATTTTAGCAGAGGCAGTTTAACTGACAACATCTATAGTAAACCACAGCAAAGCAAACTAAAGAATGAGCAGTGGCTACATGAAGCAAGAATACTAAGAAAACCAGGTGCAAACCATCAAAAGGATCTGTCGCTGGTGACACATGTATAAAGGCTAACCAAAATCTTGTAACATGAGTATTTTTACTCTGCCAGGATCCGGACCGCATGAAGATTTGGTCATTTCTGTCCTTAAGAGCATTCATATTAAGTACTTGGATGCACAAAAGGTTTTGAGAAATACTATACAATAGTAAGCCGGTAAAAACAAATTGGCCATTCTACCAAAACCTTTTCACAGTCAATTAAAAACAAAATGGTTTTGGTGCCCAGTATCTCAACATTCCCTGGTGATGGATTTATAAAACTGATAAATACAACCTAGACTAGACTAGTTTGCAAAAGCAAATATTGTATATTGTACCTTTGAGAGAGAAAGCTCATTACATTTGTCAATAATGTGACACAAACGATTGTAGTGCCATGCTTGAGCACCGGGGGCAGAGTGGCTAGACAGTAGAATACATGGGCGTGAATAGGCATTTGCAGAGCTTTCCCCATCAGAATCAGAATCAGAATCAGAAAAGTTTTATTGCCAAGTACGTTTTTTACACATACAAGGAATTTGTCTTGGTGATGTAGGTGCACGTCACATTCAAATAAGTTAACAAACAGGTTAAACAGAACAAACAATATAAGTATAAATATATGTATATATATATACACACACAGAACACATAAAAAATATGAGAGTAAGAATTACGATTAAAAGAGCAGATTAAGTACAGTGCAGTACAGTACATTCACAGAGGTGTAAAAGAAGGGGCAACCACAGGTATATGGCATGTGATTTATTGACACTATACCTACAGACCCATAATCAACTTAATGAGCTACAGCTGTTTTTTGTCCCCACTATAACACCTCTGTGATTAAGGCCTATAGAGCTAAAAGGCATGTAATGAGAATGAAACGCAATGTAAAACCTCCATCAACTCCGTACACTGCTTACGCCCACTCGGACCACTGGTGTTTGCTTCATGTTCAACCTTTCTTCATATTTTCAGCCGAGACTGATCAGATATGTCATATGCCACTCCTATAATATTAAATAATGTCTATGTCCCCCTTATGGGACAAGTATAACAACTCTCTTGATTTGAAGAGAAAAGGTTTAAAGGAGAACCTAACTCCAACAACACTTGGGATCATGGGGATATGCAGAAATTAATATATCCCATTATTTTGTCGTGGTACTCCTGAATACAACAGTGATCCTGTCCGTTATTAGCCAGGAGTCTCATGGCAGGGTCTCCAGCAACACAGAAATGAGCCAACCTGGTAGATCTAGCTAGCTCCCCTTTGCTACTAGCTGGCGATAGCTAACCCAGTCTACAGCAGCAGCCTTGAGATTCGTCTCCACTGTAGTCAAGCTGTGTGGATAACGTGGCTGCCAATAACTTCAGCAGGCAAGGTCCTGGCTATGAGAGAGATAATATCCAACCAAAGAGGAGACCATTCCCAGTTGATCTCTTGGATTACGATGTCACGAGGCAATATTCTTACTGACAAGTCACCCTAACCAAATGGGCCATTTCTAAGAGATATGAAGGGTAAAGGCTTTCCAAAAGCTTTTTTATTATAAAACATCTATAAAAGGGAAATCCGATCAGTGCAAATGGCTGTTATCCTCCTGCAATAGACCCAGGGTATGTTATGCTGGCTCTTTGTTCCCTTCCATTTCAAATCAAAGTGCCTCTGGGCTTGAGAGGGAAAATCTTGAACCAATCTAAATACATTAATTATCACTCACTGAATGTGACATAGTCCTATGAGGGCTTCAGCAATATCAGTGGCTTATATACTCAGTTGTGCAGAAGGTGTAATACACTAAGAAGCAAATGCATTGTACAGCCATTATGTAGCACACCATTTATTTTTAATTTGGTTCTGAATGCTGCGTGGCAAAATCAAGCTGACATAAAATATGTTTATGACAAGCATATATGGCTTCTTCAGTGGGAGTGTTAAAATATGGAAAAGCAGCTCTTAGCCTCAAAGTCTGATCAGTCTACATTGTGGAGGCTGTATGCTCTGTCTTTACGGTTCAAACGTACATAAATAATGCAAGCACTTAGCAATATAGTTCTTAGGTCCAAGAAATCAAACAGACCTTTAGAGACCATTGGCCCTAACGAGGCATAGCGGAGCTTTGAATTCGTCCAAATGACAGTAATACAGGTACACATTCCAGAGGCAGTTTAATGTCGACTTTAGATGGCAGCAAAACGACAAAACCTCAAAAAGGTACACATACATGTTCGAATAGTATCTAGAAAAGCATTAAAGAAAATGTATGTATCGGTATATAGTTAGCATATTACTGCTGTTCATGTTGTAAAATATGCCACTACAGACCATTTTGTATTTTGTGCTTTGATCTGTATACCTTAATTTATTTCTGCTTTAATGTTGAAATACATTAATAATGAAAATACATTTTGTCTCATGTTACAATGTTGAATTATTTAAGGTAATATATTGTTACATAATCAACAGTAATGCCTTTACATAACATATGTAGGTCTAGGCCCAATAATTACTGTCCAAATGTAACTTACAAATGTACTACCAGTGCTATATACATCCTATTCCTTGTATGCATTGAACCTTCTATAACCTTCTGCTTCCCTCACCTGCTTGAAAACATGGACCAAAACACATTTAAAAGTGTGGGTATGTCAACCTGGGTATTTCCATACAAAACCCACCGCCCACTGGAATATTTGACAGCTTCTTAATGTCATCCTCCAATTCTCTGATGTGATGGTAAAATAAATCAGCTTAGTGGAAGAGCCCAGTGAAGCAAAGCCAATAGCCCTGAATGTAAATACTGCTTTGAGAGTGCAGCTTTAGCATGTGTGTGGGTCTTGTAGGTATGTATATTTAAACATTAGCTTATTCACATGTGCATGTATGTGGCATGTTTGCACCTAGGTGGGCTGTCAAAGCTGTAGTTGACTGTGACAAATCCCTTTAAAATTATGCAGATGATAGTCTGCATGGATACATGTAACCTGAAAAATCAAGTAACTCACAAACCAGAAAATACTTATTTATTATTTCACTTTCATGTTGTTATTAATGTGGGTAAATCCTAAATATTGATGCCAGTGACATGTCCTTGGGCTTGAATGCGGTTAGCAATTATTGTCTAATGGAATCTGGAGGCTGAATTTGAAAGACATATGATGGGATTTCTGGGGCCATGGCACAGCATGACTAGAGTTTATAATGGAAAAGCCAAAGAACAATTGAAAAAAGAATCCTGATTTTAATTTCCTATTAGCACTGTTGCTCAATGCCTCCATCGTTTTGTGTGAGGTTTTGACAGGTGTGACCCAGTGTCAATGATTAGAAGTGCAAGGCTATTCTGACTTTGTCATGGCTGACATGCACAACGTGGGCTGTTTATCATAATTTCAACAGGATGTTTTCTTTCAATCGATGCATATTTCTGATTTTGACTAGATAACGGTCTGAAAGAACACACATGCTGGGCCATGCTGTGTTGGGAAGCTACTACCAAGTACACAACATGCCTGAGATTATGCTGTGTTGCGATGCTCATCCAACTGCTACTAACCCATTCTGAGGCAGTTAAAAGTGAAAGTGAAAGTGTTAGACTTAAGAAAATAATTCAAATAGTTGGAGAAGCCATGCTGTAGCCTTCCTTGACATACGTGGTATCTGTTCTTCAAATGTATAAAGAATAAATGATGACAGATTTGAGTGATATAGAAGAAAATGTCATCTCCATACCTTGGATTTCACCACGGTACAAAAGTCGAATGCTCTAGAGGTTTACAAACATTAGCATGATAAATGAGATACCGGGGGGGGGAAAAAAGGGAAAAAAAACAATCAACAGTGAACATTTGTATGCCGCACGTCGAAGAGCGGTGGAACAGTGGAGCGCTACTGGTTGAGTTGGAGGTCAATGCCACCGTGTGTGCAGAACTGTTATGAAGGAGTGGATATTCTCTCCGAGCTCAAGTCAAGAGGGAGCTGAAGAACTGGAATGTTTCCATCAGTAAAGCCGCTTACTGAAGAACAGTTCAAGGACTACTAGGGCCTCACAAAGAGCTCCTGCTATTAAAATATAATGGCCATCTCCACGGTCCTTGGAGCGATGGGCTCCAGGCATTTCCATCTGATATTTGTGAAAGACAAGTTGAAAAAAAGAACTGGATCAACATCGATGATGATGATGATGATGATGATGATGGTGGTGGTCCTTGATGTCCAGAAAAGTTTGGCATTTGCTACTGGTGGATTTGTTTGTGTAGAGAGAGTTAAAAGGAGCACATATCCTTATGGGGGT
Source organism: Lota lota (assembly GCA_026745465.1). Lineage (NCBI taxonomy): Eukaryota > Metazoa > Chordata > Actinopteri > Gadiformes > Lotidae > Lota > Lota lota. Next base: position 437,997 of record JACYXH010000470.1, on the reverse strand, counting down.
GCTACCACTGAGAAGATATACTTACTCAGCTGTGTGTTTCCTTCCTGTCCTCTGGTTAGCGCTGAATCCCTACTGTGTGAGTTCCCTTGGAAAACAATGGCAGTGGCTAAGAATATGTGTGTTCAACCGTCCTTGTTATTTCTACATTATGTATTAATAACATGCACAGTGCAAGACAAGTAAACAATATACATGCAGAGGTTAATTAAAGCACAATCCTTTCTAGAGTTTCTTGTGTATAATTATTGTATAATCTCAAATGTTTCAGGATGTTTTATTGCATAAAATAAAATTTTTATTTAAATATTACGGATTATATTAAATCACTTCAGCTGGGGTTTCACTTAACTGTTCTTTCATTTGCTTCACTTTACATGCAAATCCTGACTTCCTCGTATGTTTTAATGCTAACATTAACACCTTTAATTCACATCACTAAGCATCACTTAGTCTTGAAACAAAATCCAATGTTACAATGTAATGTAATAGGTCATCCGTTTTGACGTGTATGTCATACTTCTCATATCCCCTGAGTGAAAATCAATCAGCCTGTGTAGCATAAAAAGAGAAAAACACACATAAGACAACTGTTTTAAAACCCTCTCTCTCTCTCTCTCTGTCTCTCTCTCTCTCTCCCCCCCTCTCTCTCTCTCTCTCTCTCTCTCTCTCTCTCTCTCTCTCTCTCTCTCTCTCTCTCATACACACACATTGTATTTCCTTTTAGCCCTGTGCCTCCTTCTCTTTTTCATTTAATCATTCACCCTCACTCAACCCAAAACTTATGTACCATCTTATGTAGCACATTCATACTCCAGGCCCATTCTCTGCTGCTCCCACCATAACATGTGACACATCATCCATCAGTCTAGCAGGCTGCAGTACTTCCAGCATAGGCGCTCCATCACCCGGCCACTGTCAATGGAACGACAGAGGGGGGTCTCCTTGTGCAGACGCGTGCTCGCACAGACACACACACACGCGCGCGCACACACACACACATAAGCAGACACACATACACACACGCACACTTGACTAGACAAACATGAACATGAAGACACACACTTGTAGACACACACAGACACGCACACACACAGGCAGAAACACACAATCGTAGACACACATACCCACATGAACCACATGAACCACCACACGCGCACACAAACTCACAGACACAAATAGATTTATTTTGGTCTGAAGAGATGTCTTTCTTGGATATAACAACTTGATGTGGAAATCTTTCTTCAGTGCAGATCAAGGCCGCATTCTAAGGCTAGATAAATCATCTGGACGGGGGGCGTTGGTGGGGGTGGGGGGAAGGGTAAAAGACAGGCTGGCAGCTCTTGCGTCTCTTTAAAAGTTGAAAAAGAGAAGGTGGGGCGGGGTTCGAGAGCATGGCTGGGTCATGTGCACACACTCCCCCCAGTTCACAGGGCTGAGAGACGTGACACACGTTCTACCACCACGCACGCCTCCTCTCATTTGGTGAGTTTGGGATTAAGCCCCGTGTCCCATTTGTTGCCTGTCACGGCTGTCAAAAGAATGAAATGGATTAGGTAAGGAGCAGAGTAGCGTCGATGTAACAGGACGGATTCCCTGCTTTGTCCACTGTACCGTTCGGGAGTTGTTTCAGACAGAAACACAAATAGGCTTTGGTGGTTGGACAGGAACTTTTCATTGTGGATTGTAAGAGTTACCGGACACTAATGTAATCACTTAAAGAGCTGCCGCAGTGTCTCCTTCTAAAACATTTGATTAGCAGAATGGCTTTAATAAACAAAGCCTGGAGGATGCAACGATGTGTACGATGTACTTTGCGTGATGTGAAAACTCATGTTGCTAGGCAGTATTTCTAAAACAGTGGCAACTGTTGCTGTTGCAGGAAACGTTTCTATTTACAGGGGAACAATGGAGGCAGATGGCACATGGGGTCGTCGACCTTCCAAAAGTTTCTAGTCACTTAAAACTGTGTCAAAGGTTTCTAGTCACTTAAAGCGATGTACTGACTAACCAAGCAGATGTAATTCATGCATCAATCCGTTTCTCCATCCTTTATCCATCCATGTCTCTATCCGTAACCCTTTGTCTTTTCATCCGTCCATATATCCATCAATCCATCAAGCCATCCATCTATCCGTTCTTTCATTCATCCGTCCATTCATTCATCCATCCATCCATCAATTCATCCATCCATCCATCCATCCTCCATCTATCTAAACAATGACAATGCAGGAGTATCCTAGGAAACCCTCTAGATAAAGATATGAACATCAATCGACTATTAAATAAAGTGTTGACTGCATTTGGGCATATGTGTACACTACGTTGTTGTGGTTAAGTGTAATGCTATTTGGTTCAGAGTAGCAGATCTCTGGATGAAGTTACACATGGGCCAAGTGCTATCTGTTGGGCGGAGTTGTAGTGCAGTTGGTCCAGGCTGCGTGATGTTTGCCTGATGTAGTCTTCCATCTTTTCCCTCTTTTTGATCTATTGAGGGGGCGGACGAGGCACCAGGGGAAATCTCCTCTGTAACCATTAGTGCTTCATGCTTCACCTGGCATTTAATCACTGTATGGAAGACTGGACACAGTCAAGATGGATCCTCATTCATTTTGAGTGTGTACGTGTGTGTCAGTGTGCGTGTGAGCACAGGACTGCATGTGTGTGTCTGTGTGTGTTTGTGCGTAGGTGTTTTCTTTGCATTTGTTTGCTGCATATATGTTGGAATTCATGCATGTTTTTTCCTCTATACGGGACAGCGGTCCATGTGTTCAGATACACACGCATACATACATGTGTGTAAATCATTGTTCTTTGTGTGTGGCGTCTTCTGATCACTTATGACTGCAGTATCCCCAGTAGGACAAGAAGACAGACAAATATGTTGGGGTTTTATTCCTCTGTGGTCCATTAAGTAATTAGGCAAAGAGATGAGGAGAAGCGACCCAAACACGTCCGGGAGATTCGCACTCTCCTCGGACAGCTTGGAAAACCTGATCAGGCGGTCACACTCTGCTGGTCCTCACAATGTTATGTGCCTGCATGCAAACACACACACACACACACACACATACACACACTCACACACGCACGCATGCAGAAAAAAACACACACACACACACACACACACACACCAAAATGAACATGCACAAATGTATAATCTACAGTTCCTTGAATTCACATAGAGCAGCTTGAATGCGCATGCAGCCACACGCACACAAACAGGAAGAACACGCTTTCAAAACATGCACGCCCTCATGCAAGCACACACACTCACACATAACCACACACACACACACACACACACACACACACACAGGAAGACTAAGTCATCAGTGCAAGGTCAAGTGTGACAGCAGGCAGATGAAGAGCCACTTAGGGGGTCTCATCTCCTGTCTTTACCCAGGGGGTCTCTGGTGAGACCGCCGCCTTCAAACGCCTTATTATTGATAGAGAATAAACAATGAACTCATGTCTCCTTGGGATATAGCACAAGATTGAATTAGATAGAGCGGGTCCAAGGTCCAGTAGGAGCGTATTTATGGACATTAAATAAGATCTGGAGCGCTTTGTTCTCCAAACGCTACTTTCCCTACTCTCTGTAAGAGGAGCGTCTAAGAAGCACTAACAGCTTATCTGTGTGTAGCCAGAGGAATTCCCCATAGTTGTCATCTGAAATAAAACAAACTACAAGTGAGGAGCTTATTTAATTCATGCGTATTTACCAGAGAAGCATTGCAGCGCAAAGCTGAAATTCATCAAGCGTGATGTGCTATGAAAGATTTAATGAAAAAAGAAAAGTATAACAAACTGATGAATACAAATGTAATTAATACATTTAAAGACTACATATGCAGCAGGTATACCATGAGAAGTGTATAAAGGCACCATAACCGACCCAACGTACAAAGTGAAAGACGAAGGTTGTAGTGAACCCACCTCAGGAGCACACGTCTCGTCTCGACAGGCTGTTTGAGGTGCAGGATTAGAGATGCAATGCACATTAGTTATTTGTTGATTCTCTTCTACAGTCCTATCACCTCTAAAAACACTGGAGACCCAGCACTGCAGCCAGGTTATAAATATGCATTGAAATCAATACATATCTGGCAGTTTCTGGGCAAGAAAAAATGAGAGAAAACGTGAAGTAGAAAGCAAGCACTCCACTGTGTTCATCTTCATTAATACCAGTTATATATTCCCCTTTCACAATGCTCACACACACACACAAACAAACGCACACACCCACATACGTGCACGCACACAGACACACACACAAACACGTGCACTTACACTTACACATGCACAGACACACACAAACACACACACACACACACACACAAACACACACACACACAGTCTAAGCACTAGAGATAAGATGAAGAGGGGCAGAAATCAAATCGGCAAATTATCCATTGATTTTTTCTTGTTCTCTTGCTTTGAGGGATGGCAGGGTGTAAGATCAGGTACTGCACTGGCCTCTTAGGACTAGCAGGGATCTGTATTTGGCATTGCATAGCCATAGGGGGGGACCAGAGATCATTCAGACTCTGTGTTTTCCAATTCACCCATTGGCTGACCAATGTTTCCAAGACAGAAGGATAAAAAAGCGTGTTCTTTTTATGCTTGACTACTCTTTTGTTGTTGGTCAAGACCTCTGTAAAATTAGGAGTTTTATATTCTGTTTTAAATATTGTAAAATGGGAACATCCATCATTGTGCTGTGTTGTATATTTTAATGGGGTTTAATTTGCAGTTCAGCAATGTTTTAGAAGCAAAAGCACAGGAAACGAATAAACCCCAGAAGCCCCACAGATGTTAATTAACTTAAATTACAAAGTTGGCAATGGCAAATGAATAAATTAAACATAACTGACTCGACTTACTTGAGGTTATTTTGGTAGGACTAATTACGCAACTTCATCGCTCATGTCATTTGGAAATCCTCTGACGGCGGAACGAAGGCTGCTTTTTTTCCCACCAGTGACTAAAGGTCACTTACGAAAAATACAATACGAAGAACGAGGAAAAATGAAGCGCATTAGAAATCAATACAATGCACAGAAAACAGAGAGAAAACAAATCAACTTCCAGAAAAGCACCCTGACCTTCCCATGCAGAGTAGCAGACCAACCCCAGCATAGGCATCATCCTGGGGGCAGGGCTCCATCTGACCTTGTGATGGAGGTGGATCTTCTAATCAGACTCCATGCCTCACCTCCTAGGACACCCGCCTGGAGGACCTGCTGAAGGTAGCAAAGTGGAGAGGGCTGCTGCCTTGATGCAACGGTTCACCCTCCTTCCTTCCTTCCTTCCTTCCCTCATGCACATACAAGGCCTTCCTCCTCTGGCTACTTAACCTGCATCAGACCCATCACCAGCGAAGGAGCCAACGAGCCTCAGTGCCCCAGGTTCAGGATGCAGGCATGAGGGAATCGCTCGCCTCTGACTTACTTTTACGCTTTCTGAAATGCTACGATAAACAAAAATGCAGACACAAACACAATGTTGCACACACACACACACACACACACACACACACACACACACACACACACACACACACACACACACACACACACACACACACATTGAGGTATGAAGCAAATAAACACTACAGTGCCACCATTAAACGTTTGTGTGTATTTGTCCATATGTGTGTTTAGCATTCTGAAAAAAAGTAATGCACTTAGATGTAGTTGTATGTGTGTGTTTGTGTGTGTGTGTGTGTGTGTGTGTGTGTGTGTGTGTGTGTGTGTGTGTGTGTGTGCATACATTACACAGGAGTCTGTGAATGCTATTCTATTGGGATATTATATAGCCCTTTCTTTTGCCGCCGCTACAGTACACAGCAAGAGCTGCACTCCTCACCCCCTCACAGATAACACATCTTGTCTATTCTCATGACTAATAATAATGGTTCTCCCCCATCCCCTATCCCCCATCCCCCACCCTCCCTCTTTCCTTCAATGCTGGATCTCCATTCACACACCAAGCTGCAATTTGCACTATTTCATTCCACCGAATGATCCGATACCAATTCAAAGGTTTGCCCAAATGACCTCTCTAGGCGGTATTATCATTTGACAACAGCAAGTATAAATGTGCAATCTGGACATTACAACTCATCTTTGTTTAGTAATTGGTGACACTATGTAGGTGGTAATGTAGCCCATGGGGTCATTTGAAACTGTAACGACACAGGGGATGTCAGAGAGAGCCGAATGACTGTCTCCTCAGCCAATCAGTCATGTGCTAATAGTCATAATATCGTCAGCGAAACACACATTGGTGCTTCATGATAACACACACCGATAATAATTTGTGCCGACCGTTTGATTTGGGAAGGAAAGAAAAAGCTGATTGCAACATATAATAAGTCGTAAATCTATTTTATTCTATTTTAATTTCCAACGATAGCTTCATGGCGTATTAACTGTGCTTGTAATATGCATTGCTTACAGGGTCATATTAATCTATTTATGGTTTTGCTCATGGTATTTATTTTCTTTATCTCTCTTTTTTATCGGTGGCTGAAATTTGACTGTTATATATTTAGACATCCCATAATTTAGTACAGGCCATACTGTGTCATTACAAGCTAATCAATGGTCATAGTGATGTTTTGGATGTTTTTCTTTAATATTACAATTGTTTGAATGTATTCTTTTTGGGAATCCCATTCATTGGGGACTAAAACATGGTTTATATCCTGCATGAAGTCCAGTGGCCCGACTTAAAGGGGTAGAGAGCCCAAATAGATTTTTGTTTTAATTGTGTTAATGTGTCTTATATGATCGTCAACCATCATTGTGGGTAGAAGGGGTGCTGGCCCTGGAGATTGAGGGGGAATTTATTTTGTTTAGTTTAATAAAATAAAAATAATTGTATGCTTTAATGGTAATTTCTGTATAATCTATCATTTCTTAGCCAATATCAAATTCAATATTAATATTGAAATGATAAAACATTTATTCATCATTTTCCTATCCTCAAAATCCTATTTTGTACGCGCTTCTTTAAGATATATTTTTTATAACAAGTCACTTCAGTTTTTATGTTGAGACGTTCCTAGCCGGCGTTCAATATTGTAAAACTACGTGCAATGTTCTGATATCCAGGCAAGCTACAAAGTGTTGGCGAACAATCCCATTATATGAATGTGCAACGGCAAAGGTCTTTGACTATTTAATGATCAACATCAACCGCTGCTCAGAGGTAGCTCCACACTTCCACACACACACCGTGGCGGTAGCCTACCCTCACACCGACATGTTATGGAAAAGATCAGACTTCATTTTGGAGCAGAGTAAAACGTTCATGAAGTAGTTGGTGGAGACCGGCAAAAACACAGTATTTCAAACTGGTTTTCTCTAAATGATGGTCTTATTTTAGTGACGGTGACAAACTTGCATGGATAACTATGTTGAAGATCATATAAGACATATTACAAAGTACATGATTTGGGGGATTTACTATGTCTTTAAGATAAAATAAACAAAATACCAAGTTTGAAAGTTATACACACTGCACTCAGTAGATCAGTGGATCACTTCAAATGTTTACACACCACTCAATTTAACATGTATAGTAGTATCAGGAATACAAGGTCGAACCCAATAAGTTGCAAAACCCCTAGCCTGTGTTACTAGAAAGGGTAAAAAATGAAATTGAACAACCTATTTAAAATTGGGAAAGAAACTTTTGAGCATTGAAAAGCACTGTGTAGGTTAGAGGATCTTGAATAAAGGCCTCCCATTACTACTCCACCCCTATTTATACCTTCTGGTATGCCTGCTAGGTCCTAGTGCCCACCGGTCACACTTCATTGGATGATTTGAGTCCAACCTATCAAATGCTTGTTAAACGCTTTGACTGAGCATATTATTGAGCGCGATGTGGTTATTAAGCGTTTGGTAAGCAGCGCGCAGGCTAAACGTGTGCCACAATTACACCGTGCGTGAGAGAACTGGCCACACGACAGACGGTGTGATAGTGCATGATGGAAGAGATACTGACCCAATGGAACGTTCATCTGAGATTATGCAGCATGAGAAATAGGAGACATTTAATTGGACTGATTTAATGCTATTCTGCTGTTGTTTATAAGTAGATTGATGCAGAGTAAACTAAACAAAAAGGCAAATCCGTTATATTCGAAATGGCTAAAACTTTTAGCTTGTTTTATTAATTTTGTGGTGGTGGTATTCTGTTCATGAAGACATTGGAAAACAATGTCTACAGTAGGCTTAAGCAGCCTCCATCAATTCTTATTGAGCTGTTGTTGTTCAGTTTGTCTGTGTGTGTCTATATATCTACGCCTTTTTCATTGTCATCTATTGGAGATGAATGTCTCTCCATACACACGCTTCTTCGCTGTCTAGTTTATGAATTCCGCTCTCTGCGGACGGCAATAATTGATGGTAGCATCCGGCACAATGGTCGCCATGATAATATACACACAATGTGGTATTTATATGCACATTTATCTGATTAATATAGGGTGCTTTCAGGGAAACAAGGCAATATTCTAATGTCTAATGAGCCATACATTATTTTTTCCCCCACCTTGCTTTGTTCCCTTCTTTATCTTTCTCCTGGCCCATCTCTCTCTCTTTATTGCTCTGTCCATCCTCCGTTTCGCTTCATCCTGCTTTTGTCTCTTCCTTCTCTCTCCATCCCATTCTTCTTCTACTCCCCTCCCTCCCCCTGTTCTCTCTATTGAACCACCTACTTACACTAACTTCCTACTCTCCCCTCTCCCCAGTCCCTCTCTCACTCTCTCCCTAATCAGCTCTTATGCGGGCCAGACTTTGGCTTTTTTCGGCTCCTCCCTGGCGTCCTTTGCATAGTGCCGGCAAGGTGTGTCATCAATCTCAGGGCTTTTCTAATGCTACCTGCTGTGTAATGGTAATTGGATAACACATTGTTTCTCGTGTGAACCCAGGGCATCCATATTATCTAACAGCACTCTCCCTTTTAATAAATTACACCTGAGGACAATGCATTGTTTGGGTCCTCGAAGCCCCACAAGCTTTTCCCTTGTGAATGAGTGGATGCATTCTCTCTCTCTCTCTCTCTCTCTCTCTCTCTCTCCCTCTCTCTCTTACACACACACACACACACATGCTGATGATGAAGGAGTAGACTGCATTGTCTTCCTCTCTCGATGCTCTCCTGCTATCTCTGTCTCGCACACATGGAGGCACATACACACACACACACACACACACACACACACACACACACACACACACACACACACACACACACACACATCCTTGATCAAAGTAGCCATAACTTTATTCATTAAGCAGAGTGAACTATTTCACTCTGAATGGAAGTGCTTATCAGACCATATTCTAGACAATGCCTGTGTTTATTTTTTCATGAAATACAAAATGCATTGTACAGATTAAAATGCAAAGGGAAACCATTAACATAAGATAGGTTGACCAGACTACTTAGTAGGTCCATCATTTCTACAACATGCTACAAGTATTAGTATATTATATTAGTATAAAATGTATGTCTTGGTACAACAGTGCCAGTGAGAGAAAGCATCACCGTTTTAAACAGCAGGTCGAAGTCACCCGAGCAGACGATCAGCCAGGTCTTTAACCTTGAGCTCTGAGCAGGTTTTCATTCATCCCAAGGTGCACTTTTGAAAGCGTTCTGACCAGATATCCCATTTATTAATAAGGTCCCTTGCCAGAATTACACAAAGCCCAATGAAGCGCTAAAACACCACCACCTGGCACTCATTTGACTTCTTTCTTTCTCTTTTTCTCTTTCTCTTTCTACTTTCCTCTGTCTTTCTTTCTTTCTTTCTTCCTTCCTTCCTCAGTCCCTTTCTTTCTGCGTTCCTTTATATCTTTCTTTCTTTTTTTGATATTTCTCTATTTCTCTATCTCTTTCTTCCTTTCATCCCTCTTTCTTTCTTTCTTTATTTTTTTATTCCTTTCTTTCTTTCTTTCTTTCTTTCTGCCTTACTCCCTCTCATTATTTCTTTCTTCCTTCCTTTCTGTTAATGTATTCTACATCCCAGCTCTGGTCTTTCCCAGCGGTCCCCTCCCTTTATGTCCACCTATATTAAAACACCCATTGTCTTCACATTCAAGCAACACTCTGCCTGTTAATTTATGCTGGGGCCACAGTAGAAGCCACGCTTCAGGAAGCTACTGTTGTCCCTCAGTGGCATTACCGCCTATTAATGCCTGTCAACCATCAGACCCCCAGAGCTCACGCTCATGCAAACACACGGGATCCTGCCTACAATTGGCCGTGTGTAGTGTTCAAGCACACACTTGTGTACGAATCTGAAACAAAAACACATATGAACTGATGCTAATGGCGCTAAGACACACACCGATACCAACACACTCACACACATGTTTATATAGTTAGGTACAAACTGTTTAAAACTGATTTGAAGCAGGAGATAATGAATTAGATGTAATTGAGGAAAACCTATTGCCACTGAGCTAATAATAAGAGTTTAATTCAAATAGTAGCTCATTAACCCATTCTATAATAATTTTGTGCACGTACACACACACCCGCACAAACACACACACACACACACACACACACACACATCCTTGCTCAACGTAGACTCAAACTTTGGTAACTAAGCAGCACACACACACACAACACAAACACACTCACAATTCAGACACAAATTGTACTTGTTAGGTAACACACAAACACACACACACATGCACACACACACACATACCATCATGCACACACATGCACAGGCATGCACAGACGCTTGAAGAATACAAACTATATTTCCCAGCCAAGTCCGAGCACTGCCTGGGGACAGTGGAACATTTGGCTGGTTCCACGCTGTTAGTCAGAGATGTGCTCTCGTCTACAGGGGAAGAGCCTTTTTAACATATTACCTACCCCGGTGTCCGCGGGTGGCTCTGTGTCATCGCATTTTGTGTATTCATATACATGTACCAAGGCATATGTGAAAAAGGACTAATGTGTGTCTTTGTTTATGCATATGCATCTGTGCATGCACATGTTTTGGTGTGTGTGTGTGTGTGTGAGTTTGTGTGTGGGCATGTGTGTGTGTGTGTGTGTGTGTGTGTCTGTGTGTGTGTCTGTGTGTGGAGTGTGCATGTGTTTGAGTCATTTAGGTAGTCACTTGATGAGTTTCCCTGAACATCAGCAAGCTGTCACGTCCAACTGCTCCATTACCTCTGGTAGCGAGAGTCTGTGTGGTTGTGCACATCGATGTAACCTTAATTTCTCCATTTTCATCTTTTTACAATGGCTTCCTTTAATGGAGAGACTGTTGGGCATTCTCAGGAAAATAAAAGTGTGTGATTATGTTTACTACCGCCGTCGTTAGCGCAATTTCTAATGGTCCGTTGAAACATTCGCTAGTCTGCAACTTGCTCTCTAGAATGAAGAATATAAATACATTTTGTTGTTTGTAAAAAGTAAAACTAGCATAGCATATGTGTCTGCTACAGTGTAGGCTATTCAAAAACAGAAAGAAACATGGACAAAGTCAGGACATGCATTATGTTAAAAGATTTTAAAGATGTAGCAGTACTTAATGCCTTTGTTCTATGAATTATAATTGAACGTAAGTTGTTATCTCAGCCAAGGGAATGGTTAGCAAAAGCGATTTCATTAAAACAGTTTTCTTCTATTATATATAATATAATAGAAGAAAATCTTTGTTTGCAATATTATTAATTATTTTATTTACATCAGTACATATGTGTAAGTATTTGTAAAATTGCAGTTTGTTCAGTCCATCGCAAACATTTGAATTAACTAATCAGTAATCTATGCAGACATACTGTTTGGTCAATGCTCAAATGGTACAGCTCTGTAAAATGTATTAAATGTCTGAAAAATGAAACAACTTCAGAGAGACCATTAAAGTCTGAGTGACATAACTCTTTTTGAAATATCTTGATCCGAGGATCCTTCTTCCTCTCATCTAATATCAAGACCGGGCTTTACGTTTTGCACTGGAATATGAGAAAGGTAGTTAAATTGTCCCATTCTGAGAAGCTGACCTTGCTGGGATCTAATTAATTAGTGTGGTATGAAGGTTAATTAGTAACGAAGGATGTCTATGCATCATGAAGCACCTTGTCTTAACCCACAGTGGCAGCTGGGCAGAGGAAACAGTCATTAGTCACCCATTTGGTGGGAGAAGTCAGCAGTGCTTCTCACACATTCACCATCCCAGTTCATTGTCATTCTGCTCCTCTTCTGTTGTCATTCTGCTCCCCCAACCCCCCTTACACCCCCCCACCCTCAAATTAAAGTAATTCAGGATTAATTCTGGCAGGCTTATGAGTTCTTATGATTTACCATTTTAAGTAGGAGACGTATAGAGAATGCTAAATATATATTTATACGTATGTGTTTTCTTATATTGCTATACATCTCCATGGGGTACATCAAGCAAAGTACTGTAACAAAATTATTATGCACACAGAACGTCTAATCTTAAAATAATATATTTTTGATTTACTGTCCAATATGTATGTAGTTCCTTACCACAACCTTTGTTTTTATCATGTTGCATAAGAATACAACCTTAGAATTTACACTCATGTAAATGTGTACAATCATTGATTCATGTTTCCCCATAAGAACCAATTTAAATCCTCAACTCTAGATAAGAAATCAAGCATGGGTATGGCAGGCATTTAATGAAGTCCTCCACTTAAAAAATATATTTATGTTGCTAGTAAAGAAGCTCACAAATCACAACACACACACACACACACACTCACACACACACACACACACACACACAGCATGACCTGTGTGTAAACAACACTGACTGGCAGCCACACACCGCTGCAAATCCTGATTGCTTTATTACACAGAATACAGCTAGTAAGTAATGGAAATCTGTTGGGCTTATTTAAATATTTATGCCACCCCGCGACCAGGAGTGCTAGATTACAAATATTTGTTTGTTATTTCCATCCCCTGGTGATGTTTAAATAGGGCT
>JACYXH010000470.1:380000-420000 GCA_026745465.1 Lota lota | reverse complement strand
GTATTATCGTTTATATTGCTAGTTGTGTTTATTCCATTCTACTCACTTTGATGTTTCTTTCTGGATTGAGCTGAGCAAATGTCACAAATAATTTCCACCGGGATCAATAAAGTTATCTGCATCAGAATCAGTAACTATACAGCCATTGTGTAGCCAAGAAGCCAAAAGACAGTCTTGCTGTGGCACATCTCTACAACCCTGGTTTTCCTCCATTCCATGTAAGCCTTAGCCATTAAGCTTAAGGTATATAGCCTCAGGTGGGAGCTGCAGCTAAGTGGCCACAGGAACGAGCCATGTTGACCCAACACAGGGTCAACCTTTATAGACACCATCCATCCCAGTCTACACTGTTTAAAACTGTTTCCTGATCATTAACTGTCCAGCGCTCCATTAAGTTCTGTTTGGATTCATTTGTGTGTGTGTGTGTGTGTGTATTTAAAACAATTTTTTAGGCTTTCCTGTGGTTGACATCATGAGCAAAAATAATAATTTTGAAAGCATGATTGGTGTCTTTAATGAAGGGACAGGGGGTGTTGTAGTCTGTTTGTTGACGTTGTAGCCAGACACCCTATTGGCCAGCATACAGGGGCATTGTTAACCCTTTTATGGATGATTTATTGCAAATACACATTCTTTTTAATTATCCCTGCAGTGAGGTGTCCGATAGATTTGTAAAGCCATTACAGAAAATCAATACTCAGCTCTTAGGTGATGAATTAATTAATGTAGTGTGAAGTTTATCCTGAGTGCTCTCTGAGTGCTGATGGAGGAGATATAGAGGGAGGATGGGAGAGAGAGAGAGAGAGAGAGAGAGAGAGAGAGAGAGAGAGAGAGAGAAGACAGACAGACAGACAGACAGACAGACAGACAGACAGACAGACAGACAGAGAGAGAGCAATGGGTTGGAGATAAAAAGACAGAGAAAAAGAAATCGTCCCTCATAATGATTTTGTATAAGTTGTTTGGGCACATTTTTAGCTTGCAGTTAATTGCACTTAATTTGTTGTTTTGATTGAAATAATTTGAGGGTAGGAGCAGAGAAACAAACACTCGCTGAGAGAGATAAATAATACCACCCCCCCCCCCCCCCCCCCCCCCCCCCCCCCAGGCAAACTAGCTAAATGGATCGTTATACTGGAACGGTGTGCCTCACGTCAGCAGCAACACATCTAGAAGCACATTCAAATGCTATGTCTGGACATTGATTCTTTTTCGTTTACCTTTCATTGCACTCGTGTCTTCTCTATTGAGCTCTCAATTGCAAGTCTGCAAGGCTGTTGGTTTAACAATTGAGCCATTAAGACAACTTTTTTGAGCCATTGAGACACTTTGTGACTACGGAAGATAACACGGCCAAACTCATAATGACAACAATGACATAATAAAGCAATACAATAAAATAAAAAACATAAACAAGGATACGGACATTCCAAGGCATTTTGCCATCCCTCTAAAGTCACTTAACCTTCTGTATGAACTCAACTGCATGTGTGGTAAATGACTTGCGTATGAGTAGATGTTGTAGCCATAATGAGCGTGCAATTATGAAACACTCGAGAAGAAGCCGGCAAAGAAACAGAGCGAGACAGGCCGAGATAAATATTTCTTTATATATGTGTGCTTATTCCTTCGCATGTAAAAACATTATGCATATAAGAAACCCTCCACTATTATGCTCGTGTGTGTATATTAAACAGCCCTGCGGCTGAAATTGCTACTTGTCTGCGGCTGGAGCTACCTTATATAGCGACTAATAGCCGCCATTATTCACCGGCCCTGCAGCAGGGGCCAGAGCCACGGGGCTTTACTTATTTCTTTCTGGAGCTCTAAATTGGAAGTCAGGAGAAAATGAATTGAGACGCCCACACGTGGCATGAGGTATCGCTTTGCCTTTGACTCGTCCTCAAAGTGTGGCGTTAAAAAAGAAAAAAAAAAGACGAGAAAGAAAAAAAGGGAAGAATATCGTGTATGTCATGAGGGCTGAGGGATACTGTGCTCGAAAGGTCAGTGAAGGGCCGTCTACTGTACAGCTGTGGCTGATACGTCGTGAATGGCGGGTGCTGTTTTTCTTGGTGTGATTTAGTTTTATGTGTCTTGTGATATTGTTTCACACAGATTGTTTCCCCCTCCAGACATGGTGATGTCAGGCCATAGACATTGCAATGATTACAAAGGATTTTTTTTTGTTGTTGATATTTTAGAGTTATTCCCTCTGATATTAAATGGTATTGTTTTTTTCGCCAAGTGAAGGAATTGCTTCGGAGGATTAGGTTGGAATGAAATGAACAAACTTCCCACTTTTGTCCTGCCAAAAACGGTATATGTTGTGGGCCGTCATTGCAGTGTCTTGGCGATTAACCTTAGGTATTTTCATGTGGAGTTTCAATCCAAAAAATATTCTTCAATAACTAGATACTAATTGTTTCGTTGAGCAACATTAATTTATTGTATCTGGTCAAATCCTGTATTTCACTCAATCTCAAATTCAAAAACCGGCAATTTTCTTCCGCAATACGTTTATTTTCCTTAAGAAGTACTCGCCAGAACCCAATTTATAGGAGGTCCACATTTTTCATCCCTGACCAATGGCAAGCATTTTATGATAAGCCAGACATCTGATAAATTGGTAATTTTAAGGACTCGGCCTGGCAGTTGAAATAAGGTGATAGGTTGAGGCTTAGTGCTTGAGCCTTCTGAGTTCAAGGTCCTGGGGAAGTGAGGACATTTTCCCATAAGATTGAACATTCCTCTTCAAAACATACTGTTGTTGACCCTCAAATAATATACTTATGAGATGAATAGAGAAGGCACTTTTTTTACTTTCTGTTTTGGGTAAAATAATCAAATGTTACTCCTAAACCAATACAAAATGTCTGTACGCTGTACTTTTGTCCGAATGTTAACACTGCATAAGGCGATGTTTATTGATTCAATGATGAAAACCGTTACTTAAAATGATTAGCCTTAATAATAAGCTTTTATTGTTAGAGCAAGAATACAAAAAAATAAGAAAAGTAATAAACATGATTGGTAAAAATAAGAGTAGAGCAATAAAAAGTAAAAGCAACAATTAATAATAAACAGAAAAATTACAGATTTTTATGTTCAACGATTAATGCCGATTAATCATTAACGGTGAGCTAAACACAATGTTCTTCGTAATATACGGCATTCATTTGATTTGGCAACATGGGAAATATAAGTATTAAAAATAAATGAAGATTAGCCTAGCCATGAAATTACGAATTGCATTCCCATAAGCATATGGAATTACACATTGTGGAGATGGGCTTTTATTTTGAAAAATATGTCTGACACCTCCAAATACAAAAAACGTTTCCTTATGCCATATTTGACTCGTGAATCAAAGAGAATGTAATCCAGTCTCCTGCCCCTGACATTATACACGTAGGCTTTTTTCATTATTTTCCTAATTACAGACGAATGGCGGAGTCTGATAGGATTTTACAGCTTTCAGCAGCTCCATTGTCTGTTGTGCAAGATGGATACCCCTTGGGGTGGGCAATATATCAGCTTTGTGACTCCATATATTGTCTTAACCGTGGGGTGTAATGTAGTGCTGGTGCGTTAAGGTGCTCCCTAATATCCAGCATGTTAATTGATCGTGTGCTCAGAAGACGCTCCAAGGTGTTTTATTTTTTTCTCTTCCTTTTGTGCTCATCGTGCTGAACCCAAGTGAAGTTTCAAGGCTGTAAAAGCCATGGTGCCTGTCGATGGGTTGGTGGAAGAAAAACATTGCATTTCCTCAATTTATGTCAATAAATAGATCAAGTTTGATGGACTCACAGTTTACTTACAAGTACACTGTCTTCCGTAAAGCTTATTTAAAATCTCCCATGTGTTTTTATGTTCTCCGTATCCCGTTATTATCAATTTCAGTTGTATATCTTGATCATTCAAGTCCTTTTTCAAATACTTTGCTCATTACCCAAAATACCTTATATGGTAAATCATGTTCCAAATACTGAAAACACTTGAGTTGTTCAAACAAACAAACAAAACAAGGAACTGAAATTGTTTGGAAACGTTTCTTGAGATCCAAGCTGGAAAGACATCTGTGAGTGATTATATGTCATTCGAATTGTAGTAGTTGTAAAACTAAAACTAAAAGAAAGAAAACACAAGACTGACAAGTGTGTTTCTCCAATGAGATGTTTCTCTTCATCCACCCACACAATGACCTGCCCACTGCACCGGTAATGGTATGTTTAAGACTTGAAGAAAGGAGTCAAGTAGAAAAAAAAGGCACACTTAGAAATGAAATATGTCACAAATCAAATTAAACCTTAAGATGTGTATAGAAGTGTATAAATGTCAAATCTAAATGACCTACAGCAAATAAGGCCTGGGGTGGTGGTGTTAGCTAGAATGCACTTTTCACCCCCTCCATGTCATTTGTTGTGAGGCTCTGTCATTTCAAGGAAGACATGTGGTGCACATGTATGCCCTGAACGCATGGGGTGAGAAAGCCACGTATATTGAATTGCTGAGAGTCCAACAATGGAAATGCCAGGGCTTTAAATAACTTTTACCTATGTTTTAAAGAAGTGCATTCAAACTCAGGGCCTAAGAGTGTACTAAGAGTGTACTGCAATGACTGAGGCAGGCCCCTACACTATGGACAACTGTGATGAAAGGCAGACACATACTAGTGTTCTATGCTCAATGCCCAACTTCCACATAACTATTTCCCAACAAATAGGTTGGAGCCCCACACTTGGGGTCTCCTGATATGCATATGGGATCAATTCACTGGGACATTGCAGCATGAGGTGTATTGGGTTAATATTATGTGTGTGGAAGCAGATGCACAACTATGTCAGAAGGGGTTGCAAAGATTGGGGTCACGAGCCAAATAAGGTTGGAAACCACCGTCGTACCTAGTCCTTAATGACATGCATCTAAAAACAACCACAAAGAATCGCTCTGGATAAAAGCATCTGTTGAATGACTAAATAGTCAACCATTGTAATAGTGCTATGACTCCAAACTAACTGAGATTTAAAGGCTGGTCAGCATGATGCTGTTGCCAGTTAACACAGGGAGGCCAGGTTCCCTGCATACAACTGGCTGCCCTTTATTTTGGCTATGCACCCCCCCCCCCCCCCCCCCCCCCCCCCTCGATGGTGCAGCTATTGACGGCAGATGCAGCTGTTTATTGAAAATAGAAACACATGCACAACCCAAATGTTCCGATATTTTGGAGTATGTTGTTTTATTTCCAACCAAAATAATCATTGAGACATTTTGCCTATGTATTCAAATTATATAGAAAGTGTTATAAATTTAATGTTAAGGCACAATTTGATTTCAAAGTCTGCATGCCTTGATAAATACAATACAAAGAAACAGAATCGAAAAGAAAAGAAAAGCTAATGTTTTTAGCATGTCAGTTGCTACGGTCTAGCCCGTAACATCTGCTATGCTCAGATCTCTGCCGCTAATGAGAGCACGTTGACGAGAATAGCATGTCTCAAAGCCATTATTGAATCGAGGAAGATAGTTTAAATGTATTTTTTGGACTTGAATTTAAATGAGTAATGGACATCGGGTAGATGATAAGACAGGATCTCCCTTGTGTCTCAATGCCCCCCCACCTCCCCCCCCATATTCTACTGGATACATTATCACACTAGAGACCAGCAATGGGATCTCTATTAACTCCTGCACAATCCTCCCCAGCTCCCCCAAGATCTCCCCTTATCCTGGCCTTGTATTGGATTGCGCTCTGAATTCACGTTTCAAAGCATAAGGATTTCCACAAGCCCCACCACCCCGAGTCAATCTTCAAAATTCGTACTGTAATGCAAATTCCTTACTATGAATTTATTTTAATATGAAATCTGTAAAGACATCACCACTTTTTCTCCCACTTCCTTCTTAAACATGTATCTGACTGTCTGATCTTCTTTTTATGATTACCCTAATTAAGTGTTTGAATTACCACCAGAATAGTTATAATGGGGAATGATACTCTACACCGCCCAGGGAGAATATGTCCAGCGGTGTGAGGTTGATCGCAGTGTCGAGATCTCCTGATTACTGCTTCAATTAATCCCGGGAAATCTCGCAATAACTACTGTGCCTCATAGTCTTAAGTCTCATGAAAAATGGATTTGTTAGGGCTTGCACCAGAGACGTCCTCACGTTATCCTGATTCCGGGCACACGCCAGCTCTGGAACACCTGATGGAAATGTATCATAAAACCTTTCTATTTAGATTCTCATCCTGTACGTGTATCAACGCGGCTGCTGTTTCCCATCTTCCCCGTTGTATTGGCCCGGTTCTTAGGGAGATCATGTTAAGGGGAATCCAAAGTGGGAGCGCTCAGAGAACGTTTGACTGAAGCAGGAGGAGACCTATCAATGCATGGGGTTCAAGAAGAATCAAACGCCTTAAAGAAATGCCTTCAGCTTATTTTTCATTCTGGGGCAGGGCTGCAAACTCCTCTTGTCAACGAAGCATCAATTCAGTTTCCACAAGCCGAGGACAGGTGTGTCGTATCAACAAACGCTTAATCAGCAGGGTACCGGTTAACCATATCAGCCAGTTAGAGGTTATGCATGCAATAGCATGTGTTTAACCTAGAGAGGGAGACATCTAACGCAAACCAATGTAAAAGGGGTGTTTGGTTCTCCTTTAAGGTGACAGGCTATTTTTGAATTTGAATTATTTTTTACATGATATCAGTCCCTGCTGATAGAAAAACCCTTTTGGCCCCACATGAAGCAACAAAGATATGTTTTCTCTAGTCATATTGTATTATATTGCCAGTGGTCTAGTGGTTTCAGTTCCTAGGTCATAGACACCGGGTTAAATGCCACCACAGGGCCCATAGTATTGCATATATACTGTTCTCATTATTAAGACAACAGCCCATCTGCCCACACAGTGAAATGATAAAAAAGCTGTCCATCACTCTTTGGCTCCTTAAACATAATACTGATACAAATAAATACTACATTATCTTGTCAAGCAGTCTAATCGAATCATTTATTCTAGGTTAAAATACATATGTACCCTAGTATTTACCCTGCAGGGCTCTAGATTTTAGTGGAGCAATCAGTCTTTCATGAAGACAAACTTCCCTATTCACCCATCCACTCATAAATAAATTATAAAAACAAAGATGTAGTGATCTTGCATTGTTGACCTCGTGTCCTTCCTCAACTGTCTTCTTCATATATATATACCTTTATATAAAGATAGATCAATATATATATATATATATATATATAAATCAATATATATTAAACGTCTATATATATATTTATCTATCTGCCGATACAGGTAGATAGATGATAAGGGATGAGAGAGGGAAATGTTGAGAACTAGAGACATACAAGGAGAAAGAGGGAGATAGTGAGAGATGGAGACAGACAGGGAGAGAGGGAGATAGTGAGAGATGGCGACAGATAGGCAGAGAGGGAGACAGTGAGAGATGGAGACAGACAGGGAGAGAAGGGGAGCGAGGGAGCTAGTAAGAGGTGGAGACAGACAGGGAGAGAGGGAGAAAGAGGGAACTAGTGAGAGATGGAGACTGAAAGGGAGAGAGGGAGAAAGAGGGAGACAGTGAGAGATGGAGACACAAGGAAAGAGGGCGATAGTGAGAGATGGAGACTGACAGGGAGAGAGGGAGAAAGAGGGAGATAGTGAGAGATGGAGAGAGCAGGGAGATAGGGAGATTGAGGGAGATAGTGAGGGATGAAGACAATGAGGGAGATAAAAGGAGATACTGAGAGCGAGAGACAGTGAGAGGGGGAGGGAGAGGGAGGCAGAAGTGAGGCCAGATCAGAGTGACCTAGTGAGAGCATTCCCTGGGTTATTCCCTAGTTTAATATCGGCGCTCACTCTAATATATATTTATGAAGCTTTCCTCTGCACACTGACATCCCAGTTATCGGAGCAGCAGGTGTTCGGTCCATGTTGTGTACAGCCCAGGTTTTAGGATGGGGTGGGGGGTAAGCGCACACACACACACACACACACACACACACACACAAACACACTCATGCACACGCACACACAGCATCCCAGAAATTTGATGAGCTACACTTTCAGCGTTTCAAAGGTCAAGAACTGCAATGTCTTGTTACAGTCGACAGGTGCATGTGGAATATCAATGCTAGTGTATGCATGGGTGTGTATGTGTGTGTGTGTGTGTGTGTGTGTGTAGGCGAGTGTTTTTATATTTATGTGTGCATGTATGTCAGTAGGTGAGTGTGTGTTTGTGTGTGTGTGTGTGTGTATGTGTCCTATTCACTTGAAGTCAAAATGGAAATTAGACCTCAGTGTGTGGTTAAGGGCCCTCACTAGCTCTCATATGAGAGATAGGACCTTAACCGGCATGAGAACAGAGATCCTTGTGTGTGTGTGTCTGTGTGTGTATGCTTGCGTGCCTGCGTGCATGCGTGTCTGTGTGTGTGTGAGTCCCATTCACTTGAAGTCAAAATGGAAATTAGACCTCTGCATGTGGTTAAAGGGCCCTCACTGGCTCTCATATGAGAGATAGGACCTTACTGGGCATGAGAGCAGAGGTCCCTGTGTGCATGCGTGTGTGTGTGTGCATGTATGTGTGCATATGGGTGTCTGTGTGTGTGTGTGTGTGTGTGTGTGTGTGTGTGTGTGTGTGTGTGTGTGTGTGTGCGTGTGTGTATGTGTCTGTCTTCTGGCAACAACATTTTCCCGATTCATATTGCATCAAATAAAACAAGAAAAATCATTCCCTTGGTGTTTTCACTGGAAGCACGGCTTATGGCAAAATGAAAAGGCTGTTCAATCAAATATTAACCAGTGAATATGCATATAGAGCTAAATATATGTATCTATATATATATATATATATATATATCGCCTAAATTGCACGATATTTCCGGTGTGCATTAGGTACATTTCACATTTTTCAGAATAAAGAAATGCTATTTCCTGTGTGTGGTTCATGTGTACATGTGTCTATGTGTCTATGTGTCTATGTGTGTGTGTGTGTGTGTGTGTGTGTGTGTGTGTGTGTTTGTATGTGCGTGCGTGAGTGTGTTTGTGCATCTATGTATGTGTGTGTGTTCATATATGTACACACAATCTACAATAGGTTTCTGCTTGTACACACTTGCTGATTTAAGGTGTTACTTCAGTCAAAATAGTTTAATGAAGATCTGGTCCTATCCGTGTCAAAATCGTGCATGTGTGAATACGTGTGAATATTTCATATCACCCTAAGGCCTTTATGCACTCATTAGCTAATAGTAAAGATGGCATTTCATTTATTAATCTGACATCTGTACTGTTTAGATCAGCCGCCCTCGCTACAAAGGGGGGCGGATGGCTCGTGGCTCATACCTGTGAGCCGTGCGCATGTTTGAGTGCTCCGCTCAAAGACCGAACGCGCCACCATTGGCATCTGTTTTCTCTGACTCGCGTGTGCATTGGATATATAGTGGATGAGTAATTGCTCCTTGTGAAATGTCTGCACAAAGTTCTGGACTTTAAGAGCCCCTGGCACTCACACATACACACACACACACACACACACACAAACATAGACTGTATCACATGTAGATCCATTGTTGAATAATGAGTTGAGTACTAATACTTATCATCCTTTGGTTCCATTGATGGTAAACAATAATGCTGTTCACTCAAAGTGCTCCAGGTAATGTTTCTGTTTCTATTACCTTTAAAAATACTCAAACAGCCTGGCATGAATTGCTTGGAAGTATAATGGTGATTAAATCGTTGTGCTGTCCATTGCCACAACATCAAGCTTATGTTGCCATTGAGTCATCTGTCTGTACGGAAGCCTGCGCATATTCTTAATTTACATTATTGCACAGCATTACATCTACGCTGTGACAATCTGGGGTTATTGCTGCATGTTTTATATGCATATTGGGCGATTACTTAGCAATAAAGCAAACAAAGATTGCCTGTAGGATGAGCGACTTCTTCAAAGTGTATGCCGTTTGTGTTTATGTATCGTTGTTACACTTCATTTGGTCTTTGATGTCAACCACAAAACATGTTATGGAACTATTTTCATAGATTTCAACAATATGTTTTATTGAGCCATCTTTCATTCAATCAATAAATCCACAATGATGTGTGCATTTCTTATCCTCGGGGCTGAAAATGCAATATATAAAACACTACAACCATCAGAAATGAGTGCTGAAACCATGTAAGAAGAAATGCATGATGGTCGTGGAATTCTTAATATGCTATTGCAGCACTGTTGCATCACCTGAAGTTTCTCTCTCCTCTGATTCTGAGGAGAAAGTCACAAATAATTGATTCGGCAAGCTGTTATTTTGTTGTTCGCCAAAAGAGAGGAAAATAAATGTATAAGCCCTATGATAACCTGAGAGTGGCAGTCGCTAACTTCTCGGGGTATAAATAAACAATAACGATTCGACAGGGCTGGAGCACACCATGTCTTTTCCAGACATCTCAGATAAGGTACAATGTTTGATAAAGTCAGACAATGCGGTCCGTGGTCAACATCATCCACCTGTTGTCGTGAATGCAATTTTCTCCGGCGGAAAACCGACTGATGGGTAACCTGTATTGTGTGACTTGACTCTTGATAAACAGTATTATGTATGTGGATCTGGTTCCTCTCCGCAGCACCTCATCAGCCTATTTCTGGTTCATTACATGGAGTTGCGCGACAATGCAATCCCCCTTGCTTTTCAATTTGGTCTACAAAAGGTGAATTTGCACGAGATGCGAAGAGGACCGCACGGTGGACAACAGGGCCCTTCCCGTCCAGATGTTCAGCGAAGCAAAGCAGCACCATCTTGATGGATGGAGTGATAGACAGCGGAGCAAGCGGGTGGGGGGAAAGAGGTGGTAGAACCCGAGATTGAATAGACTTAAAGCGGTGCGAGCGGACGAGAGCCCATCTGCATTTATATCCGGTGTATGTTCACCTTTCCATTTAAAAGAGAAGACTCGGTGCCCCCATCCCCGCCGCCAAATAAAAAGAAAGAAGAAGAAGCATCAATATGCTTTACGATTTGACTCGCAAGAAACGATTTCTAAACGCACTAAAACAGAATATCTAACAGCATTTTAGGTATTCTACACTGGTCCACGTGTGACTTGCTAGAGTGCGCGCCTAAATTGCACGGTATTTCCCTTGTGCATTAGGTACATTTCAAATTTTTCAGAATAAAGCAATGCTATTTCCTGTGTGTGGTGCATGTGTACATGTGTCTATGTGTCTATGTGTGTGTGTGTGTGTGTGTGTGTGTGTGTGTGTGTGTGTGTGTTTGTATGTGCGTGCGTGAGTGTGTTTGTGCATCTATGTGTGTGTGTGTGTGTGTGTGTCTGTGTGTGCGTACATGAGTGTGTGTGCAGCTATGTGTATGTGTGTATTTATGTGTGTGTGTGTGTGTGTGTGTGTGTGTGTGTGTGTGTGTGTGTGTGTGTGTGTGTGTGTGTGTGTGTGTGTGTGAGGCATCATCTCCAATGGTGAAATGTGGTGCGATGGCATGACATCGGCGGTTCATTGCACAGCGAAATAGCAGAGCACAATGACAGCCTGAATGGTGGATAGTGTGGGATGCGGCTCCACTGAAGCATGCACACAATCCATGGCAAATGTGTACCCACTTCGTTTCAATGACTTGCCTACACGTGTTGTGTTACCAGATTTTGGGTGTCCCTGCAGTTGCAAATCACACGCATTAACAATGGTATGGACAATTAGATTGACCAAATAGATTACATTCGGATGTTTTCATACCAACAGTTCGAGAGCTCGTTTTAGTCTGTTTGGAGACAATGAAATTAACGCTAAACAATACAACATATCAGTCAGAGTTCAGATTGTTTTAGTTGTTCACACACAGACACACACATACACGCACGCACACACGCAGACACACACACACACACACACACACACACACACAAACGCACAGATACAAACACACACACACACACACACATATATGCCAAACACACATAGATAATGAGTGCATGTTGTATTCTGCATACATAATATGTGTAATGCATACAGATAACACTATCCCATAGCCTACAGACCTAAGCACTCAAGACCTCTCTTGAATGTGGTGGAGCTGCTCAGCCTGCAACATCTGGCTGTGAGGAGGGAGATCAGCTGTGACCAGTGAGCATGTACTCTACTAGCTAGCATTTTGTACTATAATTTGATGCAAGTTTCTGTTCAAGTGTGTGAGTGTTATTGTGTGCTTGTGCGTGTGCCTGCGTGCATGCATGTGTGTGTGTGGTTGTGTGTGTGTGTGTGTGTGTATATTTATATGAGTGTATGTTAATGCTTTGGAATATTCAAGGGCCCAGGGCACTTGTTTTCCCTGACAATGACTTATTGGGAAGCAGTGAGAGTTAATTTGAGTCAACAACAATCCAAATCACATTTTTCATGGGCCTTGAGAAAAGACTGGAGCAGAATTGAATCTGCTAATGTTAGGTAGAAGGAAAACCAATTGTTTTTGGCCTGACTTTACTTTGTAACATTATGAAGTAAAAAAAGAAATGCTGATTAATATGTCACCTTAACCTAAATGTTATAGTTTAATCTAATAGAAGGAGATTGAAGAGTGAAGATGAAATGCAAAAGCAATAATTATTGCAGGATTATATGTACATTTAAATATTATCATTGTAGTATACAAATGCTATTGTTAGTACTATTAGTACTATTAGCTATTGTTAATACATGTTAGTATTTCTAAAAACGAAATACCAAAACATAATTACATTTCTTTTTCTCCATGTTCATTTCTAAAAGAAAAGAAAACTCAGAGAATGTTGGTTGACGAATGAAGTGCTTTAATAACATGAAATATTGACCCCTAAATCATTCTTTATCAGTCTCTGGAAGAAAGAAAGAAAGAAAGAAATCTGTCAGGAACAACATGTTCCTTTCTTCACTCATTCTGGCTTTGGGCAACATGTTTTAATGATGAGCTGATTCTATGTGTAAAGTGCTCGCCGGCTTCGCCAGTAATGCCTTTTGCACATGTCAGGGTCGGGGGTGGGGGGGGGGGGGGGGGGGGGGGGGGGGGTACGCTTGTAATCTGAGGCTCATTACCGCTGGAGAGGCTGAGAGAGCTGAGACAGAACATAACGTCTCCTCCTAGTGCCGAAATACTTGTCCACCACTGCTCTCTGTCTCTGTCTCTCTCTCTCCTGCTTTTCATTCAATCTTTGATCTCTTTCGTATGCTCTCTCTCTCTCTCTCTCTCTCTCTCTCTCACTCTCTCTCTGCTCCCCTCTTCCTCAGGGATTCCACAGAGCAGAGTAGGTTTTTGGGCTAGTTTTATTGAGTTTGCCCAGGATCCTGGAAATGCCTATTTACCAATAAGGTCAAGATGAGGGTGCAAATGTGTGTGTGTGTGTGTGTGTGTGTGTGTGTGTGTGTGTGTGTGTGTGTGTGTGTGTGTGTGTGTGTGTGTGTGTGTGTGTGTGTGTGTGTGCGTGTGCGTGTGCACGTATGCGTGTGTGTTCAATTCTCTAAGGCGTGTGTGCTGTGCTATTTTTCAAAGTTTTGGCAGTATATTAAATTTCTCAATGCCTCATACATCGGGGCTTATCTTGCATATTGAGTGTGAAGAGTGGTATTGACTGAACTGTGAATGGCCTTGTTTCATTGGGAAGCTTCGCAGGCTGCGTCGCATTCAACTCACAGAGGCAAGCATGAGCAACTACCAGAGCTCTGTCAGAGTTACGTGGGAAAATACTTGACATAAAGTATAATACACACACGGTAATCAAGACGTCCCCTCCTCTCCTGGTGAATGTAATGGTGCTGGTAAGACGAGATCTTCTCAGGTTTAAATGTCATTTAACAAGTGGCGTGCCTGTGCAGGTTTATTGATGAAATAAGCAGACATCCACATTATGACCTCATTACAAAGTCCAGAGCGGTTTAACGAGTAGTGGCAAAAGTTCACGCAGAGTTTAAACAGATAGACTTTCCGCATTCTACCCGTTAAATAACACCTGGGAGTTCACGAACAGGGTTGCGCACACTATGCCCGCTGTACGGTATCTCTTGTGACAGGATTTTCATCCAGAGAGAGATCGGATGTGAAGTCGTCCCGCAGGACGGACAAAACTGCTTAACCATATGTGCTCTGAGAGCGTCCAGTCGTTAAATACTGGAGAGAGGGGGAAAAGGAGGGTCTCCCAGCGCGGCCTGAACGTAGTCTCCGTGGGGGCCCCCCGGTTGAAACAGATCTAGATGAGAATCAGAGCCTAGTGCATTTAAATGACTTGGCTTTACCAGCTCTTTTTTGTTACTCCTTCATTTCACATGAGAATCGGAGAGAGAAAAAGAAGGAGAGTGGCAATACGGGATTATGTTTAGAGACACAAAAAAAGAACCTTCCTTGACACCAAACGACGTATATGCGGCGGGGTAATTTATTTTACAAAGGGATTTGTGTCTATCAAAGTCAAGTGAAATGTTATGTAAGGAAAGTATATCTGGGAGAAATGTAGTCAGCTGTAACTGATCCTTTCTGCTTGTTCTGCACTGTTTTACTCACCTTCTTTTGCATAATGGAATGGTTTGACAAATCGACTGACGAATATCTGCCAGCATGACACATTCAGTTTGACGAGTCTGTTCGTCGTCTGTTCTACCACATAGTCAACACAGCCCCTGCCCGATGTGTGGAATATATTCTATAACTGAAGAACTTAAGGACTCAGAATATCTCCCATAAACGGAAGAACTGAAGAAGCTAAATCGTTTCTTCCTAAAAAATTAACACATTGAGCATGTCCTACTTACATCGATTACAAAGTCTAATGAGTTGCCCAAAAAATAACCAGCACCCCTCCTGGTGCTCCACACCTGGCTGGCCTGCGGGGTGCTTCCATGGAATAGAAAGCCCACTCTAGGAGCCTCCTCCTCGGATTGGACCCTAGGTGCTCCACAGCTGCTCTCACCGCTGTCTTAATACCATATTACCATAGTTACCATAACAGCAGACACCTAGAGCTGGAGATGAAGGGCCGCTTGTAGGTGCAGCTTGGCATCTGAGGGTCTTGGTTGTCGCTGCTCTAGTTCTATGGTAGTGAGGTATCTGGGGGAAACCTTGGGCCATCCAATGGCTTATGCCTCCGGCAAGGCTTCTAACCTGGGTCATTGGGGGGCCTCCTGGGGACCCCAGGGCTGGGACCTGGTTTATGCTTAAGGGGCTACAACCACAAATGAAACATGTGAAGATTTGGCAAAGACAAACACATGAAACAACTTCAATAAAATGAGAAAAGATTAGCATATTGAACACAATTAACTAACCCAGGTGAATCATTTAACCTTAACAAGAACACTCAAGGACTGTGGCCAGATCGTTGGCTGAGAACACCACAGTCACTGGCAGCAGCCCTTACAAATCTGCCAACGCCAACATTGGAGTAAGACACATTCTCTGTGGTCAATGGCAGTGCTGGGCCCTTGCTGTCTGGAGCCATATTTGCTTATCTGATAGAAGGTGGTGGGGAAGGGAATAAAGATACACGGACGGATGGGAAGCACAAAGAGCAATCATCCGAGAGGGAAGGAAGAGCGAAAATAAAACATCAATATATTGGGGGACAGCTTGTCCAAAGAGAGATAGTGCCAGACTGAACGCAGGGGGGAAAAGAGAGAGAGAGGGAGAGAGAGAGAGAGAGAGAGAGAGAGAGAGAGAGAGAAGAGCATCTGACCACGAATGAGATAACGAGAGGAAAGAAAAAATGTAGATACTATAAAAGGGTAGACGGAAGTAAAATAAAAAAGGGGGCGGTGGAGGCAGGGGTGGGGGGGTATCACAAGACGGCTATAAAGCAATACAGCTAATAAAGTACAACAAGGACAATTAGGAAATATAATTCAAGGTCAATATCATTTGTCCTTGGTTTCCAATGTCCTTGCCCGTCCTCTAAAGAGAGTGCTTATTTAATGTCTAGGATCCAAGAAAAAAACACAACTGACATGATGAAACATTTATACCCCGATGGACTCCCTCCCAACAAGTGGTGTCATGTTATTACCTGATGTTTACTGCGTTCACTGCATTTAGTGTGTAAGTGTGTATTTTGTGTTTCTAACTGTTAACTAGTACACACAATATCAAATATATTTATCTGACTGTGGGCCATGACCTGGAGCACTGGTAGTCATGGCTCTGTGCGTTCGTGTTTTTGTTTGTCTGTGTGTGATTCCATGTGCGTGTGTGTTTGTGTCTGATTGATAATGTGTGTGTGTGTGTGTTTGTGCGTGTGCGTTACATGTGTGTATGTGATTGTGTCTCTGTGTGCATGCGTGTGTGTGTGTGTGCGCGTGTGTTTTTGGGTGTTTGTGTATGTGATTATGTGTGTGTGTGTGTGTATGGTGAGGGGGTGTGTGTGTGTGTGTGTTTCTATGTGATTTTCTTTATACACCTTAACCTTTAACCCAACTCATCCAATTGTATTCCTTTGATGCTGAGCTGGCCTTCTGCCCAGAATTTGTCCTAATCCGACACCTAAATTGACATCCCTGCCATTCCTCAAGTGTACGCGATGTATAGGATTCATGGGCGCCGTATGGAGCAGTATTTCAACGTAACAATAATGGTTTTATTATACAATGCTACCTAGGCTGACAACACAAGGGATGTATGCTGCCGCTAAGATTACAGACAACATGGAAATCATGCTCTATGATGAATTTTGTGGCCTCTTCTTCTGGGCATGTTTGTTCAGCGTGTCTCTCGCCTTGATTTCCTGAACCCCCCCCCCCCCCCCCCCCCCCCACACACACACACACACAGCACACACTAACAACAACATACACAAATAAAAACAATACTTCACTGTGTGACTACAATGCAGCGAGAGGTTGATGTGATTATGCTGTGTACAGAATCAAAGATTTCAAGTAAAACATGCAGCGTTTTTAAGAAAAGAAAACACATGTTTAGACAATAGTAATATAGTGTATCACTATGTCATGGGAAGTGCTTTGTTTGGTTACCCGAACACACACACAAACACAAACACACGTACCAGCAAAAAGGTGGTTTTCATTGTAATCATTTAACAGCATTAATTTGACTTTCTGTAGGTTAATGTATTTCTTCTCATTAATGAGGAAAAGTTACTTTTCCGACATCGAGCCTTTTCCTCAGTTACTCTTGTGTTTATGTTTTGAGTGAGTACCACACTTTAGTGTCGCTATTAAGTTTTGTAAACCATTGTGAGGATCCTTGAATTTTAATCGCGTGCAATGTGTTTCGTCGCGTAGGTTCATTTAAATCTCTCTTTGAATTACAACCTGTTTGATACCCACGCTTGATGCAACAGTATCTCACCAATTTCCTCCACCATCTGTTTGCCCTTCTCCATGTCACATGCAGAAATTAATGAGTCACATGTACTCGGTTCTTTTTTAGATTGTTGGGGGCCAATCTCAGACTACATCATGACTAAACCTGAGCCTGGCAAAAATAACAGCCATCAAGATAATTGTTCCTCCAGTGTGATGACCTATGTATGGTTATGAAGCTGCTGCCTAGCGCTACATTAACAAAATATTTAAATACTTTGCTCCAGGCATTTTTTCTCCTCATTGCTTTTTCTGTTCATTCTTTTTTGCTGAAAGAAAACATGGACTTAATTTTCCATTTAAATTATTCCTTTTCCTCTTGAGATAATGTAGCCATGTCGCCATTCCTGGAAAACATGACCACAATAACCTCCCAAAACGTAGCTCTCCATGATAATCAACAATAGACAAACAAAAGGATAGAAGACAGCCGTGAACAGGTGACACCATTTCTGGCTAGCATGACTATATTTGAAAACATCGTCCTTAGGTTTCAAAAAGCTATTGTTTTTTATTTTGCTAGCTTGAAACTCGACTCCAAACTTGATATTGTTTTGTATGTTTGTTGCCATTATGAGTTTTAAAGTTAGCACAAATCCTAACTAACGAACACACAAATAAATGCGAAACTAGGTGCTACGCCTATTACTTGCTAAGCTGCAACAAATTTGCTACGGTTATTTTTGTCATACAGCTTTGGGAGAATGAGATGTCGGTGTAAAGGGCAGATTCTTTCTTAGTTTAATAGTTATGGCAAACTAATGTTGAACACTGTCTGAGATAGCATTTGTTATATTATCTCTGATTAGGCTTTTAATTATTTTAATCAACCAGGTCTTATCCTTCATAACTGTGTCAAAGCTCCTTCTTTCATCCAACCATCTTACAACGTTCCAGCATCCATAAGGCAGCATGTGAGCAGGTATCACCTCATTCGGGGGAGGGGGGGATGAGGTAAGATATTACAGTTGTTGTTGTGGTATTCCTGAGGAAATGCTGATGTCACTTGTTTTACCCTGTCACTCATTTCAAGTAATATGCCAGAGAGATTCCTATTATGTTTGCAAATATCCTCACATAGCAACAAAACGAAAAAAAGAAGAAGGAATTGTTCAAACACTGATTACTCATAAATGTCACATCATGTCATATGCTTGACTAAGAATACAGTACCCTCAGGAGAAACAGCAAGCAGTGCAAAAGGCAAAGACAGCTGGTATTTTGCTCACGTCGATGCTATTAAAAAAAGGGGGGCCATTTCATGGTCTTATATTTTTGGAGCAGGGCCCCTCCCTTTGTGTCAGAACGGAGCAGAACAAAACACTTGTCTGGAGCTCTGAGCACCCCCGCCCAGCCTCTCCACAACACCATATTCCACACAGCAGGCCGTGAAATCATTTTTTGGTCGTACCCCCACCGACCCATGCAGAAATCCATAAATTCATGAGCATCCCCTAGCCGCGCATGAAAAGAAAGGAAGCAGTTAAAAAGAGAGAAATACGGAGCAGGCGAGAGAGAGAGAGAGAGAGAGAGAGAGAGAGAGAGAGAGAGAGAGAGAGAGAGAGAGAGAGAGAGAGAGAGATAGGTAAACAGTGAGAAAGATGGAGTCAGAGAGAGAGGGGGGTTCGAGGCGAGAGAGAGAGAGAGAGAGAGAGAGAGAGAGAGAGAGAGAGAGAGAGAGAAACAGAAGGAGAAAGAGGAGGGAGGTGGGGAGAGAGAGAAAGAGAGAGAGAGAGAGGGATAGCGAGGGAGAGAGGGAGAGAGAGTGGATGAATGCTGAGCAGCAGAGTGTGAGCTTGGAGGGCCCCAGCGTGAGCGAGGTCTGAACCCCCGACCGATTTAACGCCGGAAGACACAGACATAGCCATGTCAAAATGCCTCTCCTGCTCGCAAGCATGCGCGCGCACACACAAACAAACATACAAACACATGCACAAATGTGCGCACACACACACAAGATCCCACAAACGAACACACATGCACACAAACATTACACCCACAAACATTCAGGCACACACACAGAAGACATCTTTTTTATGTGTGTATGCTCATGCATGTAGAGTTGTGGTGTGTTGCTCATGCACATGAAAATGCATTTGATGTTTATTCACATGCACTCACATACACACATACACACGCACACTCACACACACACACACAAATGCAGTCACAGGAGGCACACGCATAAACAAGGAAACACAATTTTGCTTGCTTGCACCGCTACGCCTAGATTCACACTTCCCCTCCACATCCCAGGAGCTGCACCACCTGCTTGGCCTTGTTGAAGCTCTCAGCTCATACTCTCTTTCAACCCCCCCTCTCCTAAAAACTGCACTCTCTTCTTCTCCTCCTCCTCCTCCCTGCTCAGTTGCCCTGCTGAACCTGAGGTTGGCATCTCTGTTTTACTCTATGGTGCGGTACTCTCTCTAGGAAACACAACTCCATCCACACTGTTGCTTACATAATGACGTGTCACACACTAAGGGCCCAAAGTCAACTCTGTATTGCCAAAATATATGCAACATATATGCATGTTATATATGTATGAAATGTTTTTTTCAGTCAAAATGACTTAAAATAAAGGCTTTAATGGCTCTCAGGCATTGCTGAGGACAATGTTATGTGAAGGTTGTGGGTTTCCACCCCCCCCTCCCCCCCAATTTTTTTTATAAAGTGTAAAGGTCTTCCTCTTCCCGATGTGGATATCAGCTTTAACTCCAAACGCGACTGAAGCAGAGATTAAAGACAGATATTGAAACCATGTTTTTGTAATGTTAATATATGTATTTCATTATATACCAATACCCTTGTGTTGTCTGGGAGAAAGAATGAGAGTAGAATCTCTGTGATCTTGGTATTAATAAAGAGAAGTGTTAGTGTGTATGTCATCTTGGTTTTCTCTGCTTCTTGTCACAATGATCTCTCTCGCTGTATGTTCTGGTCTATGTATAGTTTTAATTAAGACTCAGGCACACGACCCAGTAGGAGATTTGTGATAGAAAAGACACCCACTGACACACACCACACACACACATACATGCACCACACACACACACACAAACAAACTGCTACACACACATATACACACTGATACACACACATACATATGCACACAGAGGCACACATGCACATACAGGCACAGGCACACACACACACACACACACGCAGGCACAGCAACACCCCAACTGAACAAGGGTAATGGCTTCTCAACAGATGCATCAGCAAATGTAATCACCACAATTATTTCACTTATAGGTACCCACTGCTCCCTGAGCTTCACCATATAACATCTCCCTGCATTTCTGACATTTGATTTGTTAATGTGCTCCATTATGTGACAGGAATCTGGCAGGAAAATAATGATGCTGCACTTTCTTTTGTGTGTGTGTGTGTGTGTGTGTGTGTGTGTGTGTGTGTGTGTGTGTGTGTGTGTGTGTGAGAGAGTATGTGTGTGTTGTGTGTGTGAGAGTGTTTGTGTGTAGGGGTGTGTGCGTGTAGGGGTGTGTGCGCATATGTGTGGGTATCTGTGTGTTTATGTGCATCTGCGTTTGTGTATATGTGTGTGCATGTGTGTGTGCCTTTACACCTGTGTATATGTGTATGTTTCAGTGTGTATACGTGTGTGTATGTGTGTGTGTGCCTTTATGCGTGTGTATGTGTATGATGTATTTCTATCTATGTTTGTATCTATGTGTGTGTATACACTTGTGTGTGTGTGTATGTATGTGTGTATACGCGTATGTGGGTGTGTGGGTGTTGTGAGGCAGCGGTTGAGGGGAGAATATAATATAATATAATTATGTGACAAAAGAAAGTTGGTGCTGATTGACACTGCAGATATCATAAGCATTACCCCACCATGACAAACAGAAGACACCGCAGGAGGCATGAAACATCATAATACTGCACGGCATTGGGGGGGGGGGGGACATAGGTGTTGAATGGCACAGATGAAGGTGGAACCCAACCAGGTCACAGTGTGTGTGTGTGTGTGTGTGTGTGTGTGTGTGTGTGTGTGTGTGTGTGTCTGAGTGTGTGTGTGTGTGTGTGTGTGTGTGTGTGTGTGTGTGTGTGCGCGCGCGCGCGCGCGTGTGTGCGTGTGTGCGTGCGTGTGTGAGAGAGAAAGAGAGGGAGGGAGAGAGAGAGAAAAACACAAATGAGTACAATGTATTGGTATAGGTGCTGATTGACCCATGGATAACATAGATGGATTGCAGGGAGAGGTGATGCATTAAAGTGAGAAGGGGAGACTAAGAGAGAGGGAGCGAGATTGGGAGGAAGGAAAAGAGAAAGTAATTTATTGGTAGAACAACACTGGGATAATGATGCATTGTTTTGATTTATTCACTAGAAATCACTCGTTAAAACAAAATACTCAGAGAGAAAATCCGAGAGAGATAGCTATATGCAAAGGAAAATATTACCTCATACTCTCTGATGCGAGGGAGGTTCAGTTTGAGAATATTTGTTTTCTAGTGTTCTAGTGCAAATTGGGAATTTTTTGTCAAAGATAATAAATAGGTAAATAAATACAACTGAAAGCCAATTAGAAACTATAATTTTTTTTATTGTATTCAATACCATGTAATGAACAAGTATCATGTCTCAAATAGTTTTGTATTTCTTCCTAGATTGTACGCACTTCCCATGTAGATTAACAAGTTGATTGGTACGTCGGTATGATTGGTATAACATTTTATTTGAGTGCATGTAATACTAATGCCGTTTAATGCATGGTCTGCCTGCCATATGTTTATAACTTCTACAACCAAGACACTTCTATGATGTAGAAAATTCTTACAAAGTAAAGTGAGGCAGTAGGACACGTTATAATATAATATTTATTATATTATGCACGAAGAGACGTTGACGTTATTAGTGAACTGGTCATTTGAAAGGGCTTGCCTGCCCCCTGCAGGTTGTGAAGAGCATTATTTTTTTTAGAAGGCATGAAGTCATCTCTGTCTGGATTCAAATATGATGTAATAGCAAACTGCTACAGAAAGATTATGTCATTGTTTTTTTGTTTTTTTACCATGGCGACTTGACATTGTGATGCTCGCTGTGAAGCACTAAGACTGTCAAGACCAAATACATTAAGAGAAGAGAAGAGACGAGAAATGTAACACAATTAGAGAGATTGAAGACAAGTCGGAAGAGGAGCAAGGAGAGAAGAGAATGAGGAGGATGAGTGGAGAGAAGAGAGAGGAGGAGAGAAAAATACATGACAGCCCAGACGAGCAGATATGAGGAGAAGCTCCAAGTATTAGCTCCGCGTTATAACACACTGGACAGTAGAGGGGACAATGATTCCAAAATGTTAGAAAATGTGTTCATGATGCCATGGAAGATGAATGACTTGTGCAAAAGAACTGGGAGAGGTACATGCCTCAGTGCACACTTCTGAAGCAGATGAAGACGAATTGACAAGGTTACAAACACATCAAGTAAATCCCAAATATACATTAAGTAGCAAGTAACTTAATGATATTATTTTCTTGATATTCTTTAATAAGCTTTGTTAGAAATTGTGAGAAAAGGTAGTAGAAAAATAGTTTGAACTTTTTCAATTCAATTCAATTTAATTTGACACAAACGTGCAGAATATTCAGTCATCTTGGTTTACAGAACTGCACAATCTGACAAAACAAAAAGAATCAAGTTCCACGGGTGATTCTCTGTTCCATGTTTTTTTATCCACATGACAGGTTGACATTTTCCATGTTGGATGGTTGTATGATTTAAATTGTTTGACGATTTAGAAATTTGATTTGATGAAAGGTACAACGGAGAGTGGCAAAAATTGGGATTATTATATAGTGCAGAGTGAAATGTTTCTTTGTGTTATTGGCAATGACATGGGTTTGAAGCTGCTTTTTTTCTGTCTAAATATTTTGATTGAAATCTCACTTATCGAGGGACCTTGTTTCATAGAGGTCATAAAGTGTTTTTATTCCTGCTACTTTCTTTAAAAGGGAGAATGGGGTCTTTCAGCCTGCACCAGACATCAAGAGGAAATTTAATGAAAAAATGTATTTCATGGAAAATGGTATTCAAGTCAGTTCAATAGGTCTATTTACAGCAGGCGTGGAATGGATTTGGTCGTTGTGAGAGGATAATGCAAGCCAAGTCTGCCACGGCATTTTGTGAATACACTGACAAACCCAGCTATGCCAAAGGAGCCAGGCTTTTATTTGCATGGCATTAAAAGAAAACCTTCATAAACAGGGCAAATAAAGCACCTTATGTTCTACTATAGACCACCTGATGGATAGTCAATTGCTTCAAAACTATAACTTTATGCCCCGACGACAATCACAGAAGGATAGTCAAAGAGTCTACATATGGGCGTAAGGACAGTGAGCATTTGGCATTTACCCCAACCAAGAAGTGCCATTTCAGTGCCAAGCTAAATATCTCCTTTTTGGGTACGACCCGAAAATGTATGTCAAAGTTTATCTTAGATTTATTGGCCTGTGCTTTTGGCCATGACCCAGGAGTTTAAAGAAGCAGTTGGAAAAGAATTCCTGCTAATGGAAATGAAATGTAAAATTATGCAAATCAGTCTCCAAGCCATCAGGAGTAGTCGCACACATCTTTTTATTTAAATGTATATAAATGGGGGGGGGGGGGGGGGGGGGGGGGCGTATCTTTCTTCTCTACTTCATTTTTTTTTCAAGCCATTTGGCAGAGATGCTTTAGAGAGCGCGTTATTTAATTTCCAGTTAATTGGCACTCTACTATTCTCTCCTGGTGCTCTCCTCTGCTGTTTCGGCCCCTAATGATACATATATTATTACAAACTTCTCGGAAGTGTGCTAGGCTTTAACAAGGGGGGGGGGGGGGGGGGGGGGGGGGGGGTTGTGGGGGGAGGGGGGGTTGTTCTTGCTGTCTTCCAGTGTGGTCGTACACCGCTGAGATTTGCTAATTTGACGCCATGTGCGTCCCGGGCCATGTCTCCATGACTTGGGAACATATTATTTTTTATTTTTTTCAGATTCACTTTGTCTTTGTTCACTTGGTCCCTCGAAGGACTCTTGTCTCGCTGAGGTTGAGATCTCCGCAGGCCAATGTAACGTCTCCATGATCAAGTTATGTGTTTTTGTGTGTGTGCGTTTGTTAGAGAGTGAGTGAGTGTGTGTGAGTGTGTTTTTGGTTAGCGTGTTTTGCTTGGCTCCTTCGTCCACTGTCCAGATATGCAAACCTGTCATCTCAGGGTTGACACTCGTCACAGTTGACGTGCAATCGACTGAAGATCCTTCTTCAGTGCTGCTCTTAGAGACCCTCTTATTTTCGAGTGTACATATGTGTTGGCGGTGTAGTTTTTTTTTCTCTCAAGTGTGTATGTGTATGTGTGGTTGCACTTGTGTATGGCGCAAACGGTGCACGTGCTACACCACTTTGTGATTGGACCTGAGAAGCACTGTGCGCATGAGAACTTTGTGTTCGCATGTGCACACCACCAGATCACTCGAAAAATCCCCTCTGTAGCTTTTCTTTCTTTTTCCACACCTGGTTTCTGCTTACCTACATGCATCTCGCCATGTCTGCTGAAGTGTCATTTGGGTGCTAAGATCCTCTTAACATTGGAAAACTGTTGATACCTACTTAAAACCATTGCACTGTGGCTCGCAGGTCTATAATCTAGCCGTCGCAGATGCATAAAATACGAAGAAGCCGGTGGATTGCTGGGGGGGGGGGGGGGGGGGGGGGGGGGGGGGGGGGGTTGGGGAAAGCGGAACACAGGCGTCTGTAATCCCCTGCCCGACTGGCAATCCCTCAAGGTGGCCCCTGGCTGACGCCACAAAGTCCCCCCAGTCACCCCCACACCGCTGCCGCCGAGCGCGCCTTTCTCGTGGCTCTCGTGGAGTTGGCTGAAAGGGTTGGAATATGCGTTGTGATGATGTGGTTTGTTCGGTTGTGTTCGGGTTTATGTGTGTGCATCTGACTTTTAAGAGGCAAACAACCTCTCTCGCTCTCCCAAACTCCATTAGTCTGCACTCTCTCTCTCTCTCTCTCTCTCTCTCTCTCTCTCTCTCTCTCTCTCTCTCTCTCTCTCTCTCCCTATGTACTATGTGACTTCTGAACCTCCCTCACTAATAAACAAAACAAATCAGACTCATGCTGGGTTACTATAAGAACGCTGTGTCTGTTTGTACTGCCCTGATGTGGTCTCCTGTGTACACACAAAATCAGCTGGCCCCGTTGATTGTTGCTCTCTCTCGCTCTCTAATCCTCACTCACACTCCCTGTTTTGGCAAGTACATCTGGGTGAGCCTGCCCATGGACTGATAGGATCCAAACGGGAAAAGAGTTGCATGTTAATAACTCCAGCAGTCCGTAACAAGGTACGGGAAGTGTATTAAGTACGCACGGGCCGCATGGCACAACATTGGAGGACATATCTACAAACACACAAAGTGTCAGGACCAATATGGTCTGGCGAAAACATTTAGAAAGACATCGGAAGAATGCCATTGAGCATTCACACAATGAAATGTGCCACTTTATTGTAGTTTACAAAAGACAAACGTGAAATAAAGGACTAAACTTCTTAATTCTATGATGCACATCAAAATAGGGACTGTGAACGGAAATGAGCAACTATAATGCGGTACATTGCCTCGCTTCTCTTTGAGACTAAAGACTTTTTGGACATAATAATAAACGAAATATACCAAACTAAAGAAAAAAGCTATCATCTACGGTGTTTTGTTTGCAGAAGGTGTAAGGCCTTCTGTATTCAATTTGTGGGAAGTTGCTGTTTGTGTTTCTGCGGTTTAAGCACGGCAGAGGAAATGTATTCTCCGCCCCAATCTCAAAACACAGGGGTGTTTGTGTGAGCAGGTACCCATGTAGTTGCATATTGCTAAAATAAACCCCCCAACAGAACTGCTTTGGCGTTGTTCGAAACTGCGTTGTACATAAAAAAACTAACACATTTCACATACTCATGTGGTTGGAAGCCAAAACTAAAATAATTGTCCAATTGGTAAAAAAAAGAAAAAAAAACATACAAAACACTTCCTTAAGGTTGGTTCTTGTATAAAACAAGCCAGCCTGGCATTGACCTAAAATTCAATTTTTGTATCAAGTTTCACGCGTGGAACAGCATCTTTTCTGTCTCCTCTCCCCTTTCCTTTTATTTTTTATTTCTGAACCAAATAGTTTGAACTCTTTTCTTCCCTCTCTTCCTGGAATGTTGCCTGCAGTCGCTGGCAGTCATATGGGTGCCGTGTGGAGAGTCCCGGGAAAAAGGAGTAGAAAAAGAAGAAGAGGAAGAACGACACCGAGACTTGGCTGGCTCTCGCAAACGATCCCGCTTCTTTATTGATTCCCCCCTACACCCCCCTCCCCCACCACCCCACCGTGGGCAAAAGTCTGGCTGTGAAATTAACAACGCACATTGCGAGGCATCCCTGGCAATCATCTGGGGGATTCTGGGAGATGCGCTTGCTGTACCTCGGAGCAAAACTCATTTGCATGAACCATCGAAGTTAAATAAAATAATAAATACAAAAAAATAGGGGCAAAGCTGAAAGAGGAACTAGTTTTGGATGAGTGTGTTGGAATAATAATGTAAGGCCTTGCATGGCTATAGGATATGAATGGTGTCATTTTTGAATGGATAGGTCTAGTGTTGCATGATGTCGCTGAATATGTCCATGTGAAGGGGTGAGAAAAGGTAAAAAAGACATCGGAAGAATGCCATTGGGTGATGAATTGTGTGAAGTTTAGAACAGAGAAGCTTACAATAAAGGAATAAACAACTTAACTCTATGATACAAATCTGAGACTGTGGACTGAAATTCCCAGATATATGCAAAAAATCGGGGAATTTTTTAACAAATTCTACTCAAATTATAGCTCGTAGGTCTACCTAAGCACCTTAATGGCTGGCACACACCAGACAATTTTTCAAATTTAGAAAATACGAGTGACCACACACCTAAGATACCTTTAACTGTTTTGGACCCTAAGTGTGTGGAAGGCAACAATTTTGCAAACACAACACATAATAACCGATACTAACATTCCCTAACAACCAACTCCTGATTCTCAAAACCGGAACTGTCGCAAATTGCAATTCCCATGGCGGACGGCGGCCATGCTATGCTAGCTATGATAGCTTTCTTTTTTTCTTTTTTTTTTCTTTTTTATTTATTTATTTATGGTAACATCCTAAACCCCTACTAAAAAACGATGGACAAAGTCATGGAGACAGCATGAAAATGGACTGTACATGTTGCAGTGTGAGTTGGACATTTCACAAATCCATCACACTTTCACTTTTTCCGCCATGGTTACTGTTGTTATCGCCAGTCAGCGTGGCCCCCAATTGGCCATCGTCTTTCCCATGTGACAATCCATACACCGCGTAATCGTCTGTCCTCTGGGTTTCTCCCACACTGCAGGATATCGAATGTATCGAAGATGTTTAATATTTTCGATTTCGAATCTGCGTGGGCCCAATCCGATTTTAGGAGGAGTAAAGTAAAATTTTAACATCCACACCACAGGATAATCCGGCAAAACAATATTTAGAACCATCAAAAAACGGGGCTTTGCTGACAAGAGTTGGAAGGGGGAAATTGGGTGCACAAACTGGCTAATTATTCTGCAGT
Source organism: Lota lota (assembly GCA_026745465.1). Classification (NCBI taxonomy): domain Eukaryota; kingdom Metazoa; phylum Chordata; class Actinopteri; order Gadiformes; family Lotidae; genus Lota; species Lota lota. The sequence continues at coordinate 392,009 of JACYXH010000470.1, read as the reverse complement.
GTGTACCCAGCATTACGTTTTGATTCTGTTAGTTGATTTTATCTTCCCAAATCTCCAAAATTGCTCTTGCAGCAATGGAGGAAAACTGATAAGAAGTGATGTAATGCAGGATAGATGTCGGGATTGAGACAAACACGAGGATCTAACATAAACAAGTTTTAAACTGTTATTTGGAGTGTGACTTTCTCGTAACACAAGGGCACAGCATGCAAAATGGCACCACAGCACTTGGTCATTAGGGTTTAGGCAAATTAGTTTCTGAAAAAAATGTGTGAGATGAGAGAAGCAGGCTATCATAAGGGCCTTAGATATGAAAAAACTTTAAGACCCTCGCCTAAAGTTCACTGGAATAAATAAAACACTTTTCCATCTTAAATATTTCCTTTCCTCTTTGTGTCCTTCCTTTTATTTAATGCACACTTCAATTCTTTAGACAGTGTGCACAGATGTGTGCTTACATTCATTTTAATGACTTGCCCTAGTGTGAATTAAACTGCTAACCCAGTCAGGGTTTGCACTGTTGGCCTTAAACCAAGATATACTAAGCATTTTGTAGTTTCCTTATACATGAATGGATCACAGCGACCTTTCCTTGTAGGCCTCCAGTGAACCTAGGTCTCATTGATAAAAAGGCATTGGGTGTGATGAAAATAGAGTGCTTCCTAAAGGAGAGTGGCTTCCTACTCAAAAACATTTTGATTGCACATTGTTCAGATAAATGTTTGCGTGTTTGCGTGTGTGTGTGTGTGTGTGTGTGTGTGTGTGTGTGTGTGCGTGCGTGCGTGCGTGCGTGCATGCAGGGCTTATTTTAAATGGCTACATTAGGAAGCTTTAACACAGCCAAACACAGGGGGGGGGGGGGGGGGGTCAAAACTGACGCCCCCAATAAGGTGGCTGGGGGGGGTCAAAACTGAGCTCTGAGAGGATAAAGATGCAGCACCCATCAAAAAAGAAAAATATACAAAGAGATCAAAAGAGAATAGTAAAAAAAAAAAAGATGTACATAGCCATGCTCTGGTGCAGGGAGGTGATCGCAAATGCAGTAGCTGTTCAAATGAAATATGTTTAGTTCCAATGTTCTGCCACGGAGAGATTTGGGTTTTGGCAAGGTTCAGTTCTTTGGCCTTTTGACACGACTAAGTCAAACGCTGAGTAAATAATTTTGGTATTGTTCGATGGGGAGAGGATTCACATGGAGGGTGGGGAAGGAGGCGTAAGGAGGATGGAGGTGGGGCGGCGGCTTTGATTGGATAAGACCATCTAAAGCCTTATCCTGCCCCCCCCCACCCCCACCCCACCCCACCCACCCACCCAGACACGCACACACTTATTAAATGTGTGACAGAAAAGCTTTTTTTTTTTGTCAACCAGAAAATTAAAGATTCAGGAACTTCTATTTGACACAGAGGGAATTAAGATGGATTGACTGGACTTAGACTAGGTTATCGCAGCCTGCAGCTGGACTCAACAAGCATACTGCGGACACGGACACACAGACACACACGCATACACACATATGCACACACACACACAATATGCAATATCACTGGGAGAGAGGAAGGACTAAGGTGGACTTGAGAATATGCTATTCCTATAGCAAGTAAGCATGTTTGTCTGTCTGTCTCTGACGTGTGTGTTTGTGTGTGTGTGTGTGTGTGTGTGTGTGTGTGCATGTGTTTATGTGTATGTGTGTGTGGCACGATTCACATTATGTCTGATAATGTGAGAGTTTTTAAGTTGTACTATGTGAAACCTCTAAATCTACATCATACAACAACATACTTCACACTAAGATAAACATGCACACACAAACACAAACACGTATAGAAACAGAGAGAGAGAGATAGAAATAAAGAGAGAGAGCGATATAAAGTAATCATGGTGACTGTAACCAGTAGTGAACATATTTATTGCGCTTGGACAGGAATCTCACAGCAATCCCTTCCACCTTTTTTATATCTGTGATGTCATAAAACATTAATTGCGTCTGGCAATTTCATTCCCCGTCCATTAATTGCACTATTAGTGTGTCCTTTGGGTGCAGCAGCTGAGGGGCCCGGGATTCAGCCAGGGGGCCAAACAATACATCTACGTGAAGCAACACTTTTATTTCCTTCAGAATGCATTCATCTCTCAGCTCATGGCTTCTGTATAAAAACACAGCAGGCATGAATGCACACGTGTGTTACACAAAGGCACCATGCACATGTAGGCACAGATGTAGGCACACATGCACACACACATACTGTCGTTCTCTTTGAACAAAAGTTTAGGTAATTAAAAACCGTAGAGGAGACACATTCATGCATGGAATACACAATATGCACAAAATAGTGACCATACCATTAACCATACAAACCAAACTACACACACACAAACACGTGTGAACACACACACACACACACCCCAACATGTGTGAGCTTGTGGGCTACTGATCATTGAAGGCAAAGGCGGTTGGTGGAAGTGTGGCCTACAGCTTAGTAAATCATCACTGCTCCTCTCTCTTTGATGGTGTGGCAAGGATATCTTCCCCCAGGCCACTCATTTGAGCACCATACACAGGAAAGACATCCACTTACAACGAGAGTGTACACACACACGCACACACACATACACACACAAACATACATGCTCTGATACACACACACACACACACACACACACACACACACACACACACACACACACACACACACACACACACACACACACACACACACACACAAACATACATGCTCTGATACACACACACACACACACACATACACGTAAACACTTGAGCGCATGAAACACAAGCCGCAAACATCATTTTCATTTTATCTTCGTGGTGTCGCAGGACCCCTGAATCCGAGATGAAATTCAGGGAACCCTTTCTGTGCCAGATCCACTCGGCGCTCCGTACGGCCGGTCTTTTGTTCCACCTCTCGCCGCGCTTATCCTCAGGAAATGAAAACAGTGGACTCCATTAGCTTGGATGGAACTGACACTGTTGTGGCAGCAGACTCTTTGTGTTGCGCAGTTTAGATATTTCTTATTGCTGTGACAGCGAAAAAGAAAAAAGGAGAGTTTTTATTATAGCTGTGAGTGCTGGGTAATGTAATATCGAAGGAGAATGGGGCCCTCCTTCAAAGGCTCCTTTTTTCATTGTCCTTCACGTCGGCGGCCATCAACTTTACACCCATCAGATGGAGCTGATCGGAACAGGAGGGAGCGGAGTGCACTTTACATTTATATTTGGTCCAATTTACCTCCCCACGCAGACCTTTGATACCGTCGAGCTTGTTTTGCAGACAGTTTTTTATTTTGAACAAAAAAGCTCCTTGAGCTTCGGAGGTGAAGACATGCTTCCTCTGAGATGCGGCGGTAAAACAGCTCTTCAGTGGGATTCATTTTACCTCTCCTGGTGCAGATTCCCCGTAATGGAAAAACACACATGCACACAGACACACACACATTTTGGAAAAATAGACACGGTCATGTGTGGTGATTCGGAGGTTAATATTGGATGCAGTCGCTCTTTTGCGCTAAAAGGTGCAGAACATGAGGCGACACCCTGAGTGTAAGAGACGAACACGGGCAGGCATGTCTCTCACACTTAGGGCCTTAACTTTGTCCTGCGGCAACATGGGCAACTGTCCTAATAGCAATGAGCACAATGCAATGCACTGGATTTAGCAAAACACTAGATTTGGAATGCCAGATTTCTTTAAATAATATATATAGAGAGAAATATCAGAAATTATTCAGCACTTTCACTCATCGCTGTCAATTGTCATTGGGTCAATTTGCAAATGCAAGTACAAATTTAAGAATAAGTCAGCTCATGCGCTCTCTCGCTCTCTTTCTCACACACATTCATTTTGGTATCATCCCATAGCCAATCTGAAATAGTCCTAGTCAATCTTTGGGCACCATAAGATCTGACACTTTCTCTTTGGGTGTGCGTGAGGCTATTTGTGTCTGTCTCATGTAGCCTAATAGCTGTCCAATCTTATCAAAACATTGTGGTTAATTATATGATTCTAGTGAGTACATGGTTGTGTACATTTACCAAATGACATGATGTTAGGTCCATCTCATAATGAACTATTTCATTGCTGATTACTTGCAGCTGTGCTCACATTGTGTGACAAGCCATTACCTGTTCTAAAGTCAGATACAAGACCACACCCCCTCCCCCACGCTTGACACACAGCTGATATTTTAGATACCGTGTATCAAAAATATTTTTACGCCAGTCAACACATAACACATTGTGGTACAATGATGTCATTGTATGACAACAAGAGCAACTTAATATTTGGATTATTCCTAATAAGAAAGCAGAAACACATTGATGTTGTCCAGCACCATTTTACTTTTAGTGTAACTTAAATGTAAGCACAATTGCCACATTTTTGTATTTCTTACGCGGTTCCAATATACCTTCCGTAAAATACATTAATGATCTACACCTGTCTAGGTACATTTGAACGAGGCAAGGCTACTCAATTCTGTGACCAGCATTACAGTGGCTTGATACAAAAGAAAGAAAGAAAATCCCATTCCGTCCTTAATATGGAGGGATTAGTCATACTCTTCCATATGACGGGGAGAGATTTAAATGAAAGTTTCTCGGCGAATCATTCCACAGAGATCTATTAAATCTCCTATTACCCCGAATTCAAAGAGGGGAGATAACAGCCCTCCATCAGCACTATGCAACGGCAGGCCCAGGGCAGCCAGATAGCCATCCAAGTGGATCCTCTTCCATACCTGAAGAGCAGCCAAAAATATGTCATTTCTCGGGAGATGTGGAAGACGTATGGAAGGCTGACCACCTTGTAAGGGAGGGCAGGGGGAGAGAGAGAGAGGATGAGAGAGAGAGAGAGAATTAGTATGGTAAAACAGGAAAGTAAAGAAGGAAATGCATGAAAGGCAGCACTAGAGATGGTAGCATGTGAGTGATGGAGAAGCGCCGCAGACACACGAGGGGAGATAGGGCAAGATGAAGAGGGGCTTCCAGCACAAATCCATCATGATAGAACTCTGCACTGGGAGACCATTGCCTCCGTGTATTCTACAGACTCTGATAGCTATCATTTTAAAGGTCTAAAAATATTTTCCTCATAAGCTTGACAATTTTAAATGCAAAAAAAAAGGGAATATAGAGTTCCCTTTCTCAGGTTGCGGAAGTTATTTCTTTGACTGGTTTTGAAGTTTTGAAAAACAAACTGACTGAAGAAACTAAATGGATCAGAATTCAGATTTATAATAAAGTGAGAATATAGACAAAATTATACTTGGAAATGATTTATTCAGGAGCTGTACTTGATGGCTGCAATGTCTAACCCTTTGCATGTTCATTCTTCATGTTGGAATATGTGGAACTATCCTTTGAATGGATGGTTGTCATACAAGGCCTGCCTTGTTCTATTAATGTTATCTAACCTGGCTTTTTTATGTGTGGTTTTGCTTCTCCCAAAAGAAAAGCGTTGGGAAGAACCAAGCCTCTTTCAGCCCATCACCCCCCCCCCCCCCCCCCCCCTCACTGTGGATCTTCATCTCCCAGCAGCTCTCTTGTGTTTTCCCAGCACTAAAGTTCCACGACAAGACAATAATTTCAATACTTGACCTCCAACCCCTGTGAAATTTGTTTTAAAATTCGGATAAATAGCTTCCATTATAAGTTGCTTTATTTTCTCCCACCCATAAAAAAGTCATAACAGTCAAATCCCTGCTGTGTGATTGGCCCCTAAATCTCACAGCAGGACCTGATTAGCCAACCGATGACCTACGACTTCCTGGATGTGAGCCTCACAGCAATGACTGCTACTTTTGTCTGAAGCTACTGTATGCGGGAGGGGGGAGGGGGGGGGGGGTGATGGAAGGGTCTGTAGAATGCATGGCAGATTTACTACAAGTCTTTAATGGCCGCTCATCAGTTAGACTGCACAAACCAAGACACTTGTGACCTGGACTCAACATGCGCTAGCACTCTGCCGGTCAGGCTTCTGTCTCTCGTTAGCATGTCTATTGAGTTTCAGTGCTTCCTCAGAGAGGAAGAGAAGACATCCTTTGTGCATTTATCTATTTTTGTTCATTTTCAGGCCTTGCGTCATGCGGCGTATTTTGGAAGTGCTTGTTTTCCGTTCACATATGATTGGTGAGGACATAAATGCCTGCAGCCAAACGCAACGTCAACAACAGTGAAAGCAGTTGTGCCATCAAAGAAAAGGGAAGCTTTTTGAAAAATTACAGGAATAAAATTGCTGCAATATTCAGATTGTCGACCCGATTCCAAGGGCATTTTTCAATATTTTTGAATTGCTGTCCACTTCAGGGTGATTGGGGCTTGTCAAGCACACAAAACATAATATTTCCTTTCAGGTGTTGGATTGAAGACAATACAAATTGTAGTATTTTTGTAATCATCGCTATAATTGCGCTTGAGAATAGGATGATACAAGGCGGAATGCTGTTATTTAAAGGAGAAAGGAGTATTTTGGACTTGTTGGCAATCAGCAAGCATAGGCTTATACTTGGCAAAAACTTCACCATGCTGCCAAGCTGTTCACACAAACACACACACACACACACACACACACTATTCTATTCAATCCTTTCACCTTGTGCCCCTAAGACACCCGGAAAAACCCAAATGTCTTGATTAATTTATTCATTGATTCATGTATGTATTCATTCGGTCATTCATTCAATCATTTTTTGTGTGTGCTCCTTTCTTGTATGTTTGGCCTCTCTCTGCTATTTAAAAGAGAGTTGAATGGTCCTATTGTGCTACAACCTGTGTCCCTCTCTAAGCCTCATGCCTTCTGGCCAATTTGTGCTCCCCTTCACTGCTGTCCCCATAAGAGGAGGGATCTCATTGGCAGCCGCCGCCTGGCCCCTGGTCTTCACTACTTCAAGCCACCACGTGCACACACACACACACACACACACACACACACCAACACATACATAAACACGCACCCACATACACATTCATAAACACGCATACACACCAAAAACATCTCACAAACACAAAAAACACAGACACACACTCTTGCATGGACACACTCCCACACACGCGTACACATATTATCTACCCCTCCTGTCCACCCCCTTCTTACACCTCCTGCCATCATCCTCCCATCTACTTGTCTTCTCCAAAAAACAGCCCATAATGGCTGAATGGAGAGGCTGTCTATCTATTTCTCTGCCAGCGCGGTGAAGGGGAGAGAGAGCAAAAAGGGAGAGAGAGAGAGAGAGAGATCTCTCATCATCCTTGATTAGACCTGTCACCATCAGGTAGGAGGTAGCAATTAGCTTTGGCCAGCCTTGTTCCACTGAGATCCATGCAGACACATTCTCTCTCTCTCTCTCTCTCTCTCTCTCTCTCTCTCTCTCTCTCTCTCTCTCTCTCTCTCTCTCTCTCTCTCTCTCTCTCTCTCTCTCTCTCTCTCTCTCTCTCTCTCTCTCTCTCTCTCTCTCTCTCTCTCTCTCTCAAGACAACCACACACATGTCAATGGCTATGTATGATTGCCACACACACACACCCAACCCCACACGCAGGCACTCGGGAGGCCCATTGAATAAGTGTGGCATCTGTTGGGGAGTGATTTGGCTGCGGCCCTGAAAAAGAGAGGATGGATGGATGGGTGAGTATGCAGTGGAGGAGGAGGAGGAGGTGGTGGTGGTGGTGGTGGAGGGGCAGCAGTAGGGGCACTGGCTTTGAGGGAGAGAGGGAAGGACAGAGGGATGGTTGAAAGGATGAATGGGGGCATGAAGAGAGCATGGATGAAATGATGGAAGGGTGGATGGGATTAGGAGTGAAATACAATGTGGGAAAGAGGGAGTGGAAGAGAGACAGAGGAAAGACAGAGAAACTTGGACGGTGAACTCTGAGAGGGGTGACTTGGAGTGTGTGGGGTGAGAGAAAGAGAGAGCCGGTGCCAAGGAGAAGAAAGGAAATGAGAGAGGAGAAGGAGAAGTAAAGGTGAAAAAACAGATATGGCAAGAGAGAGAGAGAGAGAGAGAGAGAGAGAGAGAGAGAGAGAGAGAGAGTGCAGAGGAGGAGAGGAAACAGTGTGGCCCCAAGGTGGATAGGAGCGATTGATTGTTGGTTCTGAATTCTGGGGAGAGAGATTTGAGAGGACAGGGTAGGAGCGAGGGATGAGGTGAATAATAATAACACACGTGTGGGGAGGTGGGAGAGACAGGGTGAAAGAAAGCGGGTGAAAAGGAACGGGGTATGAAAAGAAGGGCATCGAGGGAAGGGGAGATGGACGGAGACGGCATGGCTCTGCAAGTGCTGGATTTTGTGGGTGTGTGTGTGCGTGCGTGTGTGTGTCTGTATGTGCGTATGTGTGTGTCCCCGTGGGTGTGTGCACGTCCGTGCGTGTATGTGTGTGTGTGTGTGTGTGTGTGTGTGTGTGTGTTTGAGTGGGGGGGATCGGAGGGGAATGTGTGTTTGGTCTTGATAGCATGTGCCAAATCGATTGTGGCTGACTAATCCGGTTAGTTATGGCAGAGGCATGCAGAGCAGGTACTTACGAGGGTGTTATGGTGGCGGTGCCGGAGTGTGTGATGTGTGTGTTATGTGTGTGTGTGTGTGGTGCGTTGTTGGCTGTCTGGCTTTATGTACATGTGGAATATTATTATTTATTTGTTTCTGGGAGTGATGGTGTGGGGCACTGCGTGTGTGTCTGTGTGTACGGTGGTGTGTATCTGTGTCTTTATGTGCTTGCGTGTGTGTGTGTGTGTGTGTGTGGGTATGCATACTTGTGTCTCTAATGTGAGTGTGTGTGCGTATGTCTATGTGTGATGCCCCTCCAAAGCTAGCATGAGGAAAGGCTACTGCCTTAGCAAAACCCCTCACTGTTAGACCGAAAGCTGTCCACCTTAAAATATATATTTTTAAATCACATGGCACATATTGTACACCAGTCAAAATAAATTTCAAACTGTCAAAATAATAAGTTCAATTATCTTAAATTTGTTCATCCATATCTACTTTTTAATAGCCTGAAATGTTTGAAATAAAAACATAACAAAATCCATTGCACACACCACTGTGGTCTCCATGTTGCTGGAATCGCATATGGGACTGCATAACAACATCATGAATGTTTTTTGTAAACTAATTTTTCCTGGAATTTGAGTCAAAAGGAAAATAAGCAAAATAACAAGAGCATCATGATAATGATAATAATGACAGAACAAACCTCTTTAGTTATACTTGACCTTCAGATACAGTCTCACACACTCATAGTTTGGCTCAATGCAGCATCCTGACTGGATGGTCCCCTATCATTCTCCCTCTCCCTCTCCCTGTCCCTGTCTTTCTACCTCTCTCTCTCTCTCTCTCTCTCTCTCCATGTTAGGTTGCTCTTTACAATGAGCCACTTATGTAGAAAATGGTATGCTGGCATGTTAAATCACTTCATCTATAATTGCCCGCGTTTACGTCTCCTTAGAGAGCCAAACATAGGAAAACTCTCCCAGGCCCAATAAATGCTACGACGGCTGACCATATTTCTGATTAGGGACCAGGGGGGTGGGGATGAGGGGCAGGGGAGGGGGTTGTGCGGGGGAGAGGGGGGTTCTATAGAGTGTGCGGTATAGAGTGGGGAGAGGAGAGGAGGGAAGGAGGGAAGGAGGAAGAGGACCGATGCTCATTTTTCACAAACAATTTTTCCATTTTTCTTCACGGGCTGACGGTTGCCATTAGATTAGGGGAAGGCCTAACGGAGGATAGGGGCCGCCAGCAGATTGCGTGGCTTGAAGGGCAAATGCCCCTCTGAATTGATCAACTTAAGGCTCCAGCGAGCTGCGAGGGATGGCGATGACCTTAAGATACCCTACCCGTACGAAAGATGCCTTTTTCCCTTCGCCGTCATCGTCGCAGTTACGGGCAGAGGAGCCCCTTCTAGGCCCCCCCCCCCTCCCACCGCCACGGGCGGCTCATTAGAGTGACCACGCCGGTGGTCTCAGTATCAATTTTTCATCACCGCAGTGAGAGTAACACGGTCTGGATGGGTGATTAGGGTGGGGGGCTGTGGCTGGTGAAATTGTTGTACTCTGAACTGTATTGACAAAAAGCTGTGTTGGCGAGGTGGGGGAGTAGATAGGGATGTTGTTAAGAGCTGTTTACGGTGGTTGTTTTCCATGTCTTTCCATATGTTCACATGACACACGTGCACGCGTTACACACGTTAAATCCAGTGTTTTATGTTCTATCGCTATGTAAAGGTTAACAAAAATAGCTTTTCAAAATGTACAACAAAGAACGTATCTTGCTATCAATATACAAGATGTACATTGTTATTTAACTATTCAAAAGTGATGGAATGCTTTGACACTGGACGTCCCAGGGCAGTTTGTTCAGTGAAGGTAAAAGTTGCAGCCGGGGATGTGAATGTCATGACATTATCTATTTTATTCTTATTTTTCCTTTTCTCATTACTATTTCTTTTAATGACTACACGCACATACCATGTTTAGTAAAGTTAGTTTTCATCTAACTACATATATTCACTACATCATTACACAAGAGATGCTTAATGTAGTCTACCTGCAAGGCTTAAAATACTCATAATATCTCCTTCACTATCTTTTTTTTATTTCTGCAATCAATGTGTAGGACGGAGGTATCCATTATGTGTTACTCGGTTAGGATATTACTTCATATATTTCTGCTGTTATTTCTTTTCACCCCCAACGCCACCTTGATCACCCACATCCATAGAGTGTATTACTTTGTTGAAAAAAAACCCCTAAAGCAATAAATGGGGACGGAAAGTATAATAAATACATTAACACAGAGTTATTACACAGGGTTTGATTTAAGACCCCGGTGGAGTCATTTATTCTTGCCGCAATTATCACGCAATCTAGATAATCAAAACGCCCCTTAGTAGTCTGTAGGCGAAGGTCACCCTTACCGTGGCCTAATAAATGAGCATTGGGCACATTCTTTTCTTCATATATGTGGAAACATAGCAATCAAGACAATGAGTCAAACCATGGCTGCAGGGCCTGCAAGTGAATCCATTTGATTGTTTTACCTGCTGAGCTTAACCATCTTGAAATAGCAGCCGACATATGAAACACGTTCAGACATTATCGTCACACATGTACATACAGGATCATGTATTTTGCCTATACTCACATGTGTATCATTCATCGCAACCCACACATAATCGATTCCAGAAGGATTGGGGTTCTTGTTAGGTCAGTGGCACACGTATGGTTCAAGACGGCTGCTTCCTTCGCGTGATGCCGTTGCTCCTGTCATGAGTGTAATGTTTTCACTTGTGACGGGTGTCAAGCAGCTGTCAGTGCATTATATCAGTGCAATTACAATTGTTAATATTTGTATGTATCATCTCTGACTCATACAAGGATTCAAATGGTTTGCCTGCTACCCAGGAGCTCCTTCAACCAATATAGCTCAAGATTTTCTATTTCTATTTTGTTATTTTTTGTGTACGTTATTGCCAATATCCCCCCAAAGAAGTGGCCCAATGAAGAGGACATGTTTATCTCTCCGCCATTGTCAGCATCTGAAACTAAGTACTACATAAGTGCACCGTTTTCTGCCATACTATATGCGAGCCAAAAGTACGCTATTTTGCAGACATACTAAGATGTAGCGAGCTTTGCTATTTTACAAGTTGATGGTCGTACGACACACTACAGAGCAACAGTTATATTTATACATGAAACAGGGTACTATGTCTACAGTGTGCATCAGTTGTTTGTTTAAAAAGCAGTGCACTATATAAAGGGAACGTGATGTGCACACGGCAATGGTGTTTCCTTTGTTTACAGAGTCAAATTGTTTCTTGCCCCGCCTACTTCTCCACCTTTCCTGCCAATTAACCTAACGAGCCTCAGCTGCTCTCTGCTCACCTGTGGCTCATCATCGCCTCATTATCTCTGCTACTCATACTCCGCTTTGCGCCGGGTGCTTTGCCAGATGCTGCCGTTAGACTTTAAAGTTTTGGTTTTCCATTTCTTGTTTCTAG
>JACYXH010000470.1:250000-375000 GCA_026745465.1 Lota lota | reverse complement strand
TCTCTCTTTCGCTCTCTCCCCTGCCCTTTTGTCTGTCTGCCTTTACGTCTGTCTGTCTTCCTGCTATGATGTCATTGTTTTTTTAACTTTCTTTGTAAAAATTTTTTAGTCTTTAGGCACGTTTGCAAGTATAATCCTCCTTAGACGCAGGAAAGCAACTCATTCACCCAGAGTGAAATCAATAATTCAGACTGATAAGACAGTGGGGTGCTCTGGAAAAAAAAGTATGCATGTCAGACTTATTCATTTTTGTCCATTTTGGAAGAACAATCCGGGATTAGGAAACTTTGTGAACGAAAAACGAAAAATATAAGTATATATGTATATATGTAGCTGTGCCTGGCACAGTATTGAAGGTGATGTTTAATGCAAATTATGGCTATATTGTTTGAGTAGGCAGAAGTGCTAAAGCCCATAGAGGTTGTTGAGAAAAGGGAAAGCATTTCCTGTGTTAAATCCAAAAACTGCATTTCCCAGGAGTTGCACACTGCCTCAAGTGGTGAAAAGTGACTTGCAGTTTTATTGAAAGAATTAAACAATTCAATATTTATAGAAAAAACATTAACCTTAAACAGTAAAGGACCAAATCAATGAATGCCACAGTCAATGTCCAATCAGTAAAAGCAATATTAAACGTACTTTATTGTTTTTACTGAACCGAGGGTTGAAAATACAATTGATTAAATCTCATGTATCTGAGATTCTGTTATTTCAGATCCCTGTGAACTTTCAACCAATGGCTCTTATCCAGACCAACTTACCAAAATATACGATAAACTATATATATTGTGTCTTGTCTATGTGTTTTGACTGTGACTGAGCCTGATTTTGAATGTAAAAACAATGCAAAGGCCACAGGTTGAACTGAAAAGAGAATGCACAAGAGAGATACAAAAGTCCTAAGAGAACAACAGACCAGAGAGTCACAAAGTTGGCCAAGGCAGTTGCATGGAGAAATCAGAAATATTTACTAGAATAGTTATGCAGGACACACACACACACACACACACACACACACACACACACACACACACACACACACACACACACACACACACACACACACACACACCAATCCCGACCAGATGACAACATTTTTAAGCCAACATCTTCAAGGACAAATGGAGTGCAGTCCTGGCAGCAATGGACCACCTCAGGGCAGCCAACAGAATCACTCTCTCCACCACCAATAACAACATATATTTGTCATTTGGCCTCTGGCGACAAACCCTCCCAAATGCGCCCCCCCCCCCCCCCACACACACACACACCCTAGAGACATTTGGATTGCCTCATCAAATGATGCCTATGTCACCTCTACCTTTTTATTTTGTTGGGATTGTGTGCTGTACCTAAAAGCTGTGAGCAACATTCATCTTTGGAATAACCCAATCATACTCACAAACCCACACACACTCATTCCACACACACACACACACACACACACACACAAACGTGCCACACACACACGTGCCACATACACACACACACACAAGTGCATGAATGCATCCACACACACGTGTTCGCTTATGGGCATGTTGAAAGGTCTGAGGATATGTGGTTATTGAATTTTTCAAGAATTAAACACAGACAGACACACACACACACACACACACACACACACACACACACACACACACACACACACGTGCACACAAAGCAGCCTGACAGTTATGCATATACCCCTACCCAGTACCCACACACCGTACCACCATGCATGCAGACACACACACACACACACGCACGCATGCATGCACGCACGCACACACGCAAAAGGCAGAAGAAGTTATGTGTTCATCTCTGCAGCTCTGGCCATTACTGAATGGAGGAAGGTATAATATGTTGTAACTTAGCTAAAGGTCAAGAATGTAAAGTTAAATGAACCTCAAGGCTCGGCAAAGAGATCCCGTTGAAGGCAATCACCTGGCAGTGTCTTGCTGTGCGCTCTCTCTCAATTAGACTGTTCGCAAACAGATAAAGAATGCACGCGGTTAAGCATCGATACCTGGCTGGCGTCAATACAGGGGACAATAAAGACGACGGCACACATTGCGACGCTAGCGCAACAGAGATGCCGACCATTCCCTCACGTTCCAGAGATGTACTTTGCTCTCTCGATCTCTCTCCCCGACTCGTTACGGAGACGAAGAAGAAGAAACGAAGCAGCGCGCGGGGGGGGGGGGGGGGGGGGGGGTCATACTGAACATCAATATGCATAGCAATATCAATAGCATGCATGGCTTCTTTTATGAGGGCCGTGGCCAGTTAAATCCCTAACATTTGGCCTTTAATGGGCTGGCGGAGAAGCGGGAGCCCGCTCTAACTACTAAATGAAGACTTCTAATGAACAATGGGCCAGCTTGAAGAGTTTGCGGCCAGTGCCCAGTGAACTGAAGATAACACAGGGAAAAGGCCAATTATCACTGAGGGCTATGGTGCTGCTGTAGAGGAAAAGGATGGTTCTGGCTTCCAGTGCAACAGTTGTGGGCACCAGGGGGACTGGGGGAGGTTAATGTGTGTGTGTGTGTGTGTGTGTGTGTGTGTGTGTGTGTGTGTGTGTGTGTGTGTAATGAACTTAGTCACGCACCTTACAGGTGACATATTTGTTCGTCCGTAATTGTTGAGCAAACAGGCGATAAAGGGGTAGCAACCGGTCAGACTAGTTAGGCAGTCTAGACCCTGCTGCACTTGAGATGTACAAAACAGTTCATGCTGTACTGGTTCATTTCCGATTTCCATTATTGTCTTTTCGTTTTTTTTAAACAGGACGTAATAAAACATCTCGCCGTTAAAGAATGACACACGTTCACCTGGGGTTGACATTACCGTTTCCAGGGCAACCAGGACCCGCAGTCCCCCCCCCCCCCCCCCCCCCCTTTCCACATATGTGATTATCTCAAAGGCCACATTAATTCCTGGACGACGCACGTGTCCCCTCTCCCCAGTGCGACGGGCTGTAAACCAGCCTGAGCGTGGTCGCCGTGCCACATGGTCTACACTCTGGCATCACTTTTTCATGTCTCCGTTTCTTTTACTGCTGGGCTGGTCTATTGATGTACGAGGCGAGGTGATTGGGCGTCGGGATTAATGACCTCTGATGTGCCGGGGAGGTGGGGTCTATTCCACTGAGGTCCATTTTCTGACACAACCACTAGATTACCTACCTACCTACCTTCCTCCTCCTCCTCCTCCTCCTCCACCATCACTCCCAGCGATCTTCATCATCAGTGCAAACGACAAAGGGAATGAATGAAGGGGGGGGGGGGGGGGGGGCGGGGGCGGGGGGGGGGGATGAATGACAGGCCCCCCAAGTCACTGGAGAGCAGTGGAACAGGTTAAGGCTAAAGGTAATTTTTTTGTCGCGGACCAGAGTTTTCATCACTCTCTTTTTTCATTAATTTGTTCATTTTTTGGAGGGATGTACAAAAACACTCTCTCGTCGTCGTTGTTCTCTCTCTCTCTCTCTCTCTCTCTCTCTCTCTCTCTCTCTCTCTCTCTCTCTCTCTCTCTCTCTCTCTCTCTCTCTCTCTCTCTCTCTCTCTCTCTCTCTCTCTCTCTCTCTCTCTCTCTCTCTCTCTCTCTCTCTCTCTCTCTCTCTCTCTCTCTCTCTCTCTCTCTCTCTCTCTCTCTCTCTCCCCCTGCTTCCAAATCCTCCATTATTTCCCGACGGCCAACCAAACCACTGCGGGGGCTCAGGGGACCATTTGGACTTAGTACATTAAGGAATTCATGATTTGAAACCACCACAGCCCACCCTGACGACTCTATGATATGACTTTTCAGTGCCTGAAGCTCCTTCCTGCCCCCCATCCCCCCCCACCTACCCACCCCTCTCCCTTCCAGACTGCCCCCCAATCCACCCTCTCCAATCTCACTACCACCAACACCAACGACTGACATTGATCTATCCTTGAGTCTTTTAGCTGCGGGACTCAAAAACCTTAAACTTCTGACTTCTGACCATTAAAAGAAACAGGGCGAGCGGCTAATATTTATGAATCCTTATGAAACCATGGCTTGCTGCCTTAGCCTCCTTTTTTCTTAGAGTTCCTCGTGTCCTTTTCAGCAAATGTGCGTGTTGTATGGAGCACACACAGCGACAGACATGAGCTGAAAGCATTATATACCATTTTAATTAAGTCCGGACATTTTAAGGAATTCCTTTTTCAACACAATCCCAGTTGGTAGATCTGTAATACTGGACATTCTCTCTGCACTCATGAGACAATGGGAGTTAACATAAGATAAGTGAAAGAACCAGCATATCCAAACATTCACAAGGGAAAACCCTTTGGGACGTTACGGTGACAACAACCTATAACGTTGAAGTAATACGAAATGTTTAGCCAAATAGAAAACGTGTTGGTAACACCTTACAGTAAGGGTACGTTAAAGTCGGACCATTAAACACTTTCCGAATTTAAAGAACTCCATCAGTGTTCTGTCCACTCTACCTGGCGGTGTAACTGTGTGACGCAAACCAGGGAAACTCGGCTGGCTGGGGGGCGTGAGTGGGAGGGCTTTTGGGGGTGTCAATAGTAAGATTCCTGTTAACAAAGAGAGAGGTACAACTTTTTTTATTATCAGCTCAGGGATATTATTTTATTGATGACATTGTTGAAATCACTATGGATCAGCATTGCCTGCAGATATGTCCAGGTAATTTCAAGCAACAAGCTAGTTGAAATGATACACATTGTGTCTTTAATGAATCATTGATTGGCATTAGTTAATGCAGTAGTTCGTATTAACTAATATTTAAATAACAGTTAACTAATGGTCTGGTTATCATTTACTAAGGGTGTACATGTTTACTAATGTTGTTCATGTTGTTTTATGTTACTGTGCTTGTCTGTGTAGAAGCTGCTTGTAACCTTTTGTTGGGATTGAGAAAGTTGATCACATTTTGTAATGGTGTTCATGTTAACTAAGGCATTCATTTATACATTATTTAATAGGTTGAGGGTTAGGGTTAGCCGTAACCCACTAACCCTAACCCCTATGCTAATGCTATATATCAATGCTTATCACTGCAATAACTAATGTTAATTAATGGCTTATTTATGTACCATTATTGTAAAGTGTTACCAACATGTCCAATAGTTTCAAATTTCAATAATAATAGTATATTTTAACCAGGCTGTGGTCGGTGCAATGCATTCTGGACATTGCAGTTTGCTGACATGGTTGCACTGATGAGATAAACATGCTGCATCCGTTTCAGCTGAGAACCCTACGAACAGGTCTATGACGTCATTGACAACCCTAAAGTGGAATGGCAGAAGGAAAACTTTACGCAATGTTATTCTCACACGCTCTCAAAAAATGTAAAAAAGAAACGTAACAAGTCCCTCATGATAAGCTTTCCAAAAGTGCAGGACATTGCCAGCAGGGCTCAGGTACTTGGTGGTATCACAGTGGGGTACTGAAGCTACCCTGCCTCTATAGGGCTTGTTCATCAGAATGCATCATGGGATGTTTAGGTTGGTGAAGATTTGTCATTGTGGGGAGACATTGTTGTGTTTGAAACTTGCAAAGCGCTTGACATGGCAACACAACGTTTTCATTAGCCTAACTTACGGTATAATTACGTGGATTTATTTTACAGTACTATAACACTCTTGAGTCCTTCCATTATTGCAGAGTATCTCCAACAAAAAATCCCATGATGCATTCTGATGTACAAGCCCTGTAGCTCCACAGACCCAAGCTCAGTCCAGCCTGCATGGAGGTAGCAGGCTCTCCTGATGGGAATCCTCCTGGTACCAGCTGTACCGACCTCTACCTCCAAACACATGCAAGGCAGGCTGTAATCAGAGGAACCTCATTGCCTGTAGCTGTGTGTGTGCGTGAGACCCTGCAATAACTTGGAATCCCATTTCAGGTGTCACACTGCCTTACTTCTTCTCACACTCTGGGATAGGCTCCTATTGCGTCACCCCTTTACTTATAAAAATTCTAGAAATAAGCCGTAATAAAGAAGTACAGTAAATCAGCAGATGTGCCTCCTATACTAAAATGTAAACACCTAATTGTTTATCAATTCAAAATCATCTCTCCTCAAATGTTTAACTCATTTCAAGAAAATAACAGGAACTTCCAAACTGTTGTGAGCCATCATTCACGAGTCAAAAGTTGCGTTGGACTGAATACTGTAGATTTAAAGCAGGGTCTTCACCTCATCCCTGCATTTTCCTCAGTGACAAGCCACCTGAACAACCTACCTACAGGGCCTGAAAGAAAAGCATTTTACACAAGAACTAAATTGCTACCCACTTATTTGGGAGCTTCCAGCAACCACTATTAAGTTGTGCCATTCAGGAAAACAAAGCATTGAATATAACAGTTTGTGTGTGTGTATGTATATATATATATATATATATATATATATATATATATATATATATGTGTGTGTGTGTGTGTGTGTGTGTGTGTGTGTGTGTGTGTGTGTGTGTGTGTGTGTGTGTGTGTGTGTGTGTGTGTGTGTGTGTGTGGTGCTGCTTGTTACTCACCACAAAATGCACTAAAGCCCAGCTTTTTTCACTCTTAACACAGGAAGCAATATGGAAGTGGACATAAATACAACACAAAAACCCTGGACCTCCATTAGTCACAATGCAGCATGTAACACCAGACTCTGATCAATAAGCAAGCCAAGAAAAGCTATTCACACGTGTTTCACATTTCATTCATGTTCCACCGTGGACAATAACTATTATGGGACTACACTGCCATCTCCTGGTTGTGTTATTTGTATTTTCTTAGAAACATTGCATCTGCACATGATCCATGGTTGTGATCAAATGATTAATCAATTATCATTTAATGAATAAATATATATACAGTTGGAAATATTAATGTCAAAGATCAGAGCATTAGGGAGGCAGAGAACGAGGGCCAGAGAGAGAGAGAGAGAGAGAGAGAGAGAGAGAGAGAGAGAGAGAGAGAGAGAGAGAGAGAGAGAGAGAGAGAGAGAGATCCAGAATAAGCGACGGAGAATGAAAGAAAGAAATCCAGAAAGCAAGCAAGCCGGAAAGAAAGAAACGCAGAAGAAATAACAAAAGCAGAGAGAGATGCATATATGCAAAGAAGCAGCTGAGCCGCAGCACCAAAATTGGCTTCCTTGTCTGTCCAACATTTCCTTCCTAAAAATGCTTCTACAAATCCTCTTATTTTCCACAACACAACACCCAAGAGCGACCACCACGCCGGACCCCCTTCACCGCGGGTGTCGTGCAAGGCGCCGTGTGAGCTCCCTAATGACCGTAATGGAGGACAAGGTCATTTATTATGACTGAGGTAGGTGGGGGGTCGGGGGGTATGTATAGTACAGCAACAATTAAGGAGAAAAACACCCTGGTGCTTGTAAAGGACGGTAATGTGACTCGGGGAGTGATGGATTCTGGGGGAATGAGTCTGGCCACGCCAGAGGGAGTATCTTATTATCCGGGGCAGGTGCTTTATCCGTCATGGAGGTAAATTAGAGCGAGAGAGAGCCGAGGGGGTAGAGAGAGAGAGGAGGGGTGAGAGAGAGAGAAGAGGGGTGAGAGAGAGCGAGAGAGAGGACAGAAGATAGATAATGTGACATCATGGAGAGGAGCGGTAAAGGCGAGAAAAGGCAGTAATGCAATTTGACAGAACTGTAAAGTGGAAAGAAGAGGAGAGCAGGAAGAAAAGTGAAAGGGAAAGAGCATTTTTTGAGGCATGGTATGACAGTGAGGTGACATTGAAATGTATATTCTGTCTCGTTTCAGAAATTATAAAGTCCAGTTTCCCTTTTTAAATGAAGTGAAATGTATTTTCCTCCCACAATGACGATGGCAAGATTGTGCGTGTGTTCATGCGTACAGTAGGAGAGGAATGCATCCATGTCTGATTGGGAGCATTACAACGACAGACACATCAATTAGTGCATCTTTGCACCATCTATAAAAACACAATTTCCTTGTGTGTATCTATGCATGCACAGCAATAAGTCCATATTGACTTGCAGCGATTCATTTGAGTTAGCCAAGCCCCGTATATGGGCGACTTCGCCTTCCCCATGGGACGAAGGTGGTTCCACACTGTAGTTGGCTAGTGGAAAGTAAATCTCAATTATATTGACAGGTGACGGTGAATAAATAATCATTAAGTCTACAGCCGAATATGCAGCTGACCATCTGTTTGCAAATGTGTGTGTGTGTGTGTGTGTGTGTGTGTGTGTGTGTGTGTGTACGCACATGGTCTGTGTGTGAATGGGCACACTCACGTGTTTGTGTGTGCTTGTGTGAGAGAGAGCGAGACAGAGACAGAGACAGAGACAGAGAGAGAGAGAGAGAGAGAGAGAGAGAGAGAGAGAGAAAGAGAGAGAGAGCAGGTTGGGCTCTTATGTTAATGCATTGTTTTTCATACATTCTTAATTGTCTTTACGTGTGTCCGTGTTAGTGTAACTGACCGTGCATGTGTTTGTGCCCCATAACAAAGTGGGCCTTCGCTTTTCCACGATGGACACCAATATGCATAAATTCCTTTTATAGGGCAGCAAATGCCAACAAGCTGAATAATAGAACCATTATGCGCTGACAAATGAAAACGGTAACTTACTGGGAAATGGAGATTCATCCGTTTGAATGCAGGGAGGGAACTCTGGATGAGGTCTTACAACTATCAGGCACAGATCAATTGTATGATTATGTATAGCTGTGACATTTCAGAGTCCAATTGATTTAAATGGAAGATGGAGCCTCATTCATAGATCACCCTTGTTTGGATAGTAGTGTGTGTGTGTGTGTGTGGGGGGGGGGGGGGGGGGGGGGGGGTTGATTTCATCAGTGGTCCGAGATCATCTCTTATGCTGCCTCACTCTCACTCCCAGCAATGTCTTCTTAAATGAAGATCCTGAGGTGAAGGTGAACCGTAACTTGATTATTTTGACATTTTCAAATACATCATTTGAAAAACTATGTTAGTCAATTAAGTGGGCTTGTAATTGCCAAAAGAGGGACATAACAAAACAACAATAAATGAATATAGTACCATGACACTCATTCTCATTGGTCAAATCACATTTTCTTTTTCTTTAGCGTTGTACAAGAGGTACAATTGTCCTTACAATGAAGACACTGTACTCTAATATGTTGTTATTCCAAGTTCTTAATTAAGTCCAAGTAATCAACATTGTTTTTTTCCGATACAATTCAATAGTTATCAGTTTACAGCATTAAAAAAACTGCAAGCATCTACACATTCAGTAACCATTTGCAAGAAGGAAGAAGCCATTAAAATATAACAGCAAAATGAATCCCAGTTTGAGTAGAGTATTTGCCATTTTATACATGGTTGAAATCTCCGAAGGCAGGGATATCCCATTTAAAACCTTGTCGATATGCTTTGTAGACTGCATACAACGCTTATATTTTTCCATTTCATGGTCCGTTATCTGGATAATCCGGAACTCCAAAAATTGGCATTAAATGTCATGGGTTTGTAACTATCTCATATACACAGGCGTGATAGTCCACAAACACCAAGTATAAACTTTTCTTTGGTCGCTGGTTTTATGCACATACACGTGTGCATGATTTGAGTGTGTATTGGATGCTTCGGTTTTTTCTTAGGTGTTGTTTGGCGCATGCATGTATGAACTTTGCAAATTTCTCGCTTGGTTGAAGTCCTTGATTTGACAGTTCAGGGGTGTGCGATGAATGAATTACTCATGTGCTCAAACATATAATCCCATTGGATCATGGGCCGGAAAAGCTATGATAAAAAGAGTTCCTGACAAATATGGTCCTGCTGACATTATCTGCAAAATGATCTGCCAAACGCCATTTGAGTGGGGGTAAAATGCTAAATATAATAATATTGAAAAGGATTGGCACAGAGACGCTAAAGTGACGTATTACAACGATAATGAGCCACAGAATGGGACAGCAAACAAAAACCAAATTAAAATACAAAAACTGGAAAAAGCTGTCCAGAAGAATGGAGGGTGGGGGTGGGGTGGGGGGGGGGGGGGGGGTGCGGAAGTGTGGTGCAGACGATTCGTCAGGGAGGGCGGGCGAAAGATAGACAGAGGCAGATGGGCGACGCTAAATCAAAGTTAAGTAACCGTCCCCTGCCTCTTTATCTCCCCCAGATATGCTAATCCAGTCAGCCGCCACTGATAGTAGTCCAACAGCATGTCTAGTCTGCTGTGTGTGTGTGTGTGTGTGTGTGTGTGTGTGTGTGTGTGTGTGTGTGTGTGTGTGTGTGTCTGTGTATGTGTGCGTGTGTGCGCGCGTGCCTGCATGCGTGTGCGCGTGTGTGTGCTCGTGTCTATGCGTGCGTAGTCCTGGATTACATCCCAGTTACACCAACTCTGCTCAGCCAGTGACAGTTAAAATCTCGTCGCAATAGAGACGTGTAGATAAATTACCTCTCAGGCACTCAGCAGAATGCTGTGTGTGTGTGTGTGTGTGTGTGTGTGTGTGTGTGTGTGTGTGTGTGTGTGTATGTATGTGTGTGTGTGTGTGCACTGTATGTGCATTGGCACATATACAGTGACATATAGAAGTCCTTCTGGGGTGGAAGTTAGTCAGACATGAGCAGACAGGCATTGTGCAGCACTATAATTCAGTACTGGGACTGGGAGGTAATGTCATGCATGTGACATTGCCTTGTGTATTTGGGTACTCTGGTCATCATATGCCATCATAGCGAAGGCTTCATTTGAAAGCTAGGGTATGGGCTATATATTTTAAAAGCATTTAATGTCATTTTGTTGACATTATTTTTACATCCCGACAGCAATTGGAGCAACCAAATGCTATGAAAACAATTTTCTGCTGTCGCAGTCCTGTAATAAGCCCATGCAATCATTTCATTCGGCCCATATTAAATGATTGGATGGTCTACCTGTCTGTCTAACACCTTAACTTGCTACCTGCGTGCACTCCTTTCACATGACCGGATTATTCTACAAGGATAGCCAGACCTATTGCTAAAGCTAGCAGGCTTGTCATGTGTTTTGGGGGAGTGGCTGTGGAGGGAGACCTACAGAGAGGGGTGGTATTTTCTCGGTTGGATGATTTCAAAATCTAGCTTACTTTGGCTGGTTTCTCCAAATTGCCTACCCTAGCATTAATATACACAAACATACTGTATCTGGATGCCAATGTTGTTTTAAGGTGCTAAAAAAAAAGAATAACATAATATGCAGATTATATACACTGCTCAAAAAAATAAAGGGAACACTTAAACAACACAATGTAACTCCAAGTCAATCACACTTCTATGAAATCAAACTGTCCACTTAGGAAGCAACACTGATTGACCATAAATTTCACATGCTGTTGTGCAAATGGAATAGACAACAGGTGGAAATTATAGGCAATTAGTAAGACACCCCCAATAAAGGAGTGGTTCTGCAGGTGGTGACCACAGACCACTTCTCAGTTCCTATGCTTCCTGGCTGATGTTTTGGTCACTTTTGAATGCTGGCGGTGCTTTCACTCTAGTGGTAGCATGAGATGGAGTCTACAACCCACACAAGTGGCTCAGGTAGTGCAGCTCATCCAGGATGGCACATCAATGAGAGCTGAGGCAAGAAGGTTTGCTATGTCTGTCAGCGTAGTGTCCAGAGCATGGAGGCGTTACCAGAAGACAGGCCAGTACATCAGGAGACGTGGAGGAGGCCGTAGGAGGGCAACAACCCAGCAGCAGGACCGCTACCTCCGCCTTTGTGCAAGGAGGAGCAGGAGGAGCACTGCCAGAGCCCTGCAAAATGACCTCCAGCAGGCCACAAATGTGCATGTGTCTGCTCAAATGGTCAGAAACAGACTCCATGAGGGTGGTTTGAGGGCCCGACGTCCACAGGTGGGGGTTGTGCTTACAGCCCAACACTGTGCAGGACGTTTGGCATTTGCCAGAGAACACCAAGATTGGCAAATTCGCCACTGGCGCCCTGTGCTCTTCACAGATTAAAGCAGGTTCACACTGAGCACATGTGACAGACGTGACAGTCTGGAGACGCCGTGGAGAACGTTCTGCTGCCTGCAACATCCTCCAGCATGACCGGTTTGGCGGTGGGTCAGTCATGGTGTGGGGTGGCATTTCTTTGGGGGGCCGCACAGCCCTCCATGTGCTCGCCAGAGGTAGCCTGACTGCCATTAGGTACCGAGATGAGATCCTCAGACCCCTTGTGAGACCATATGCTGGTGCGGTTGGCCCTGGGTTCCTCCTAATGCAAGACAATGCTAGACCTCATGTGGCTGGAGTGTGTCAGCAGTTCCTGCAAGAGGAAGGCATTGATGCTATGGACTGGCCCGCCCGTTCCCCAGACCTGAATCCAATTGAGCACATCTGGGACATCATGTCTTGCTCCATCCACCAACTCCACGTTGCACCACAGACTGTCCAGGAGTTGGCGGATGCTTTAGTCCAGGTCTGGGAGGAGATCCCTCAGGAGACCATCCGCCACCTCATCAGGAGCATGCCCAGGCATTGTAGGGAGGTCATACAGGTACGTGGAGGCCACACACACTACTGAGCCTCATTTTGACTAGTTTTAAGGACATTACATCAAAGTTGGACCAGCCTGTAGTGTGGTTTTCCACTTTAATTTTGAGTGTGACTCCAAATCCAGACCTCCATGGGTTGATAAATTTGATTTCCATTGATCATTTTTGTGTGATTTTGTTGTCAGCACATTCAACTATGTAAAGAAAAAAGTTTTTAATAAGATTATTTCATTCGTTCAGATCTAGGATGTGTTATTTTAGTGTTCCCTTAATTTTTTGAGCAGTTTATATTAATATATGCATATATGACGTGTCTGCTTAAGACGGAGCTGCCCCTAGGGAATAACCATATCCACTGGGATGTTCTTAGAAAAGAGCGTTGCAATCATTCTCAAGTGTTCAACTTGATTCCAGGTGGTTTCAGTCTACTTAGGAGTGACTTGAGTTATTGGTCACACTTTAAAATAACTGCAACTTTGTAGCATTAATAAAGCAGTAGTAAACACCTCATTTATAAAGCATTGTCCATTCATGACTCTTTAGTAAGCTACTCATAATAAGTTATAAATGAATAATTCATTAAGATAATTAGATAATGATTCATAAAATAATTTATAAAGCGTAAGTTTATAATTTATCATCCATTTACAATGCGTTAATGCTTTATAAACACAAATAATGCTGCAATTCATGATTAGGTCATGTAGTTAGAAAGCATAAATTAAGTATTTTGTGTAAGCTTATCTAAAGTGAGGACTATATATGCCTTACTAAGCATATATACATTTGATTTAAAGGTTGGAAATGCCTCAAGTACCATTGCAGTATACCAAGTAATAAGTAGGAATATGTAGGCATATATAGTTCTCACTTTAGCTGAGCTCACACAAAATACCTAACTATTGGCTACCTGAATTAATCATCAATTGCAGCCTTATTAAGTGTTTGAAAATAATTATTAATATGTTGTAGTTTGTAAATCATCAATTTATGCTCTTATGAAGATCTTATGAACCATTTTCTCATCATCTTATTATTAATTTATAACAATGAATTGTTTACTAATGAGTATTCCTTTAGGAACAATGCTTTATAAATGTTGAATTCAGTATGAATTCACTATTGTATACTACTGTGTTAGTGTTTCAAAGTTGCAGTTATTCTAAATTGCTACCAAAGTATTAGTAAGAGTTCAACCGATTAGAAATGTACTCGTAACTTGATTTCAATGCTTCGACACTTCAATCTAGTATATTTTTCTGAATTAAATACTAAATTTGTGCTTGCAAAGAAATATCCCCCAGGGTTGACGTTATAGTCTTGCAATGTAGACATGTTATGATTGCCAAAAACTGACTTAATGATCTCTAGAAGGCATGCAGTCTATAGCAAAAACTATAAATCTCTGTAATGGATGATTATTTACATATTTACCTATTTACATAATGTTTGAGATCATCTGATGACTGTATCTGTTGTATAATTTCACTTGGAATCCGATCAAAGCATGCGGTCAGGTTCTACACATTTCTAGTTGTTTTTGTTATGTGTGAAAGCTTGCACAACTTATTTCCATAAAAAATGCATTCAAAATCAACCCTGCAACCAAACGTAGAAAAAGGGGTTGCTTTATTTATTTATTTATTTATTTATTTGTCATTATAACAGCCTGCTAGGGTCTGTCGTCATCACAGGCAACACATTCCTTAGTTCATTTGATGGACTGTGTCTGCACATCAAAGCACACTCTCTAGAGCATTCTTCAGTATCAAAGCGGCTGTACGTCTTACTTATACTTTTCAGAAGATAATTTGAGAAATGCTTCAAGGAGCACAATATGAACAGATCTATTTAAAAGTGAAGAATGTTACGTAAACAATTTACTTTTTCAGATTGTGCTTTGTCCAACCAGCTTGGTGGGATTGGCAAAATTCCCAAATGTACCCCAAGAAAATGCGGATTAAATCCTATATGTATCTCACATTAAATAATTGAAAACGGACACACACAATGTTTTTCAGATCACAGCCTTGGGACCTCACACTCTATGGTTGTTGTAATTCCATATCTTATAGCTGTGCTTTTTTATATCTTCCATCTTCTTTCTTCTTGTGTGACCAATCCATTGGATGCACACCAAGGTATTTTAGAGACCTGACCTAGAAACACATCTAGATTGATATCACATTATAGCATGTGCAGACACAGATCAACTATAAGTGCTAGTAATGTGACTGATTGGATGAATCTCACTCGGATGTTCGAATTCAGGGAACCTTCTCCATCACACAATTTTGTTATTGGGACTTGCTGCCATCCTATTGGTGCAGGTGATAATGATATTAATAATCACAGAATTTTGAATTAGCGTTATCAAAATAAAACACGTATTTCCTTGCCCACCATCTGAAAAATGAAACAAACTGAAACGATTCTTATTTGAGTGTGTGTTGCACAGTTTCAATTTGCCAATGAAATAAACTGCCAATTATTGTTGCCAATCAATAGTTATTATCAAAGTGAAAGGCGTCGGACTTGTAAAATTGCTTGCTTGCTCAGATGAGATTGGTTACTGGGAGCTGAAATGTATATGTGTGGCTAAAACAAACACATCAGAATTGGAGTTTTGCCTCTCATACTCCTTTGAGTTGGGATCAATTTATCCATGTCTGTTGGTGGTATTATAGGCAACATGACACTGACCAATGTGTAATTGTTGTGACCCCAGTCACCTCTGCTATTTGCTCTTCTTGAACACGGACATTTTTACAAACAATGAACTAAAGGCCAGGTCTTGGTTGACCGTTCTGGCCAGTGTAACCATCTGCTAAATGCCCTAAATGTAAATGTACTGTAAAAAACATTAAGCAAACAAAAAGCTGCAACAATTGGGATCCAACTCAATGAAACAGAAAGCCATTGAAACATGAATTAACATTGAAACGTTAGTTAATTCGTGGGCTTCTTTCTTAAGATGAAGGTTTGGCATGTTATATGACATATATATATAAATATATATTAATTTTTTTCTATATATATACACTCATTGTGCTGAGAAGTTGACGGTCTTCCTGTTAATTATTATTTTAATTCCGGTCTTCTTCTTCCTCTCTCTCTCTCTCTCTCTCTCTCTCTCTCTCTCTCTCTCTCTCTCTCTCTCTCTCTCTCTCTCTCTCTCTCTCTCTCTCTCTCTCTCTCTCTCTCTCTCTCTCTCTCTCTCTCTCTCTCTCTCTCTCTCTCTCTCTCTCTCTCTCTCTCTCTCTCTCTCTCTCTCTCACCCTGCAGCCATGTTCAGGACTCTACAGGGAAGGAAGCAATCATGTGTGTATTATAGCCCCCTCAAATATCCAATTTGAGAGACCCCCCTTTGGCTTGGGGCATCATTTCAGTTTGCCTAATGTCGGTTGGAGTGGAGAGTTGGTCCTGTTGCGTAATGGTTCTTCTAGGTTTGAAAATGTGCTACTATGGATCCTCTAAGTTACAGTGGCATGGACTTGGTAAGCACTGTCTGGTACATACCTCATGACTTTGCAACCTACTCCCTTCAATGACCTCCAAGCCCATCCAAAATGGGCCCCAACAATGCATTCACACACACACACACACACACACACACACACACACACACACACACACACACACACACACACACACACACACACACACACACACACACACACACACACACACACCGACATAAGTGTATGTAATTTTCAAAATGTTTTTTTTTTTCAACGCCACCATCTATGTCATGAGAGAAGAGCAGATCAGAGAATGGACAGCAACGCCTTCTCACTTGGGCTTTGAGATAAAGCTCCTCCACGTCTAAACAAAGTGTGAGTTCCCGTCTATTCACTGAATCCCCCTTCATAGCCCATCAGCCATCAAAAGCCATTCTTCCTCCACTCGTCCCTGCAGAAGCCACATCCCCAGCCTCCGGTCCCTCAAACAAAGAGATAAGGACACGCACACACCCCATACACACACCCTTTTGGCACAACCACTCCACTCCTCTTAATATGGTTGTACTGTGTGTCTATGTCTTCTTATTCTTCTCTATGGTCGTCTCTTTGTCTCACACATGTACAGTCAAAAACAAGTGTAAACGCAGGCATCAGGGTGCACACACAGACACACACAAACAATTATTGAGCGTGCACGTGCACTTAGAGTTGGGTCAAGTGTGTGTGTGTGTGGGGGGGGGGGGGGGGGGGGCTGGAGACAGGTGTTAGATTAGCTTGCTGGAAGAAAGGAGGTGTGCTCTTGTGATGAAGGAGAGCTGGCCTGGAGAGCGGAGAGGCAGGTGCAACGCAGCACCAAGGCCTCTACATTCATTGCCTCTCTTGTCACTTCTGCATTCACGCAGAAGTGTGTAGCGCGCACACACACACACACACACACACACACACGGCTGCATTCATGAATGTGTGTGTGTAATTATTAGACATGTGTTTGTGTGTGTGTGTAATTATTAGACACGTGTGCAAGTGTGTGTTTGTAATGACTAGCTATGTAAGTGTGAATGAGCTTGTGTATCTTTTTTTTCTCTTTCTGCTGTGGTAGACCCACACACACACACACATGCATGCATGAATGTGTGTGTGTATATTATTAGGCGTGTGTATGTGTGTGGAGGGGTGGGGTTGATTCAGGGGAGGCAGAACAGTCATCCAATTTATTGGGAAAGAAGGGAGAACGGGTGGAGGGGGTGGGAGTCAGGGTTAAGCCGAGGTGGGAAGGATGGGTTGCTGTAATGGGGAGAGCTATAGGTCCAGGCCAGAACCAACCACGTGGCAACCGCCCCACCACAGCCGGCCTGTCTGCGGACGTTTACACACGTGCACTCTCACCCACACACACAGAGGCACCCTCCTGCACATGCACAAACACACACGCACACACACAGAGTGTTAAGGGTTTAAGGAAATAGAATTGCACAGAATTTACAATAGCCACATTGGATGTATGGATAGTGAGGGAAGCTGCAGTTTTGTTAACTGAGGATCAGCCCATTGTCTATGGGGTTCTGGTATGATATTTTTAAGATGTTTTGTAACATCGTAATGTATAAGAATAACCGACCAGATATAATGGTGGATCAAAGGTAAACAGTTCATTATTTGATAACACCTTCATTTAATGCATATGTAGTGATGTACTACTGTCTTCATAGTATCTTAATGTGTCTTTTAATATTGAATCACCACTCTGCCCATTGTACGGCTTAAATTGTAAAAAAGTAACTGTTCTTAAAGCATCTTCTTATTGTATCTTAATTTTTTTTATTACATTCTATTCATTCAGGGACCAGCAAACTGGCCCATAAAACATGTATGACGTACAAAGACCTAGACTGTCTAATCACCATATTTAAGAATAAAATGAAGCGTCCCACACACACACACACACCACACGCACTCTTAAAAAAAAACACATAAATCAAACTCCCTTACCAGCATTGTGCCACCCTACACACACACACACACACACACACACACACACCAAAGAACATGGCATGAGTTGTGTACTCACATGCTTATGATGCACGTGTAAACTACATCCAACCACGGACACAGCACTTGTATGTACCGCAAAATCCATTGTTACATCGGTTTGCATTTATTCATGTTTTTCCTCTTTTCTCGGCCCACCACCCTCTTGTGACCGCCCTCCCCCCCTCCCCCCTCCTTTCTGTTTTTCTTAATTGTAGCGTTCACTACGGTGAGCAGCAATCAGTCAGCGGTGTACAGGGGGCTTGTTGGAAAATCGACCTGAGCTCTAATAGCTTCTGCTTTTCTCATCAGACACAACATCATTTATAAAAAGGCCCATGCGACCACCCCCCAAAAAGAAAATTGTGAAAAAGAAATCTCTCTCTCTCTCTCTCTCTCTGCTGGTAGAAAAACCAAAATCCTTGCTGGTAGAAAATGCCTCATACCACAGAACATAATATTAGGAAATAATAATAGGATAAGGCTGAACTTGCATACTCACGTTTAGAAGCTGATGTTTTAGTCATTTCATTACATTTTTCCAGATAACTTTATAAATGTCATTTTTGATTCCTTATAGAGATATTAGCAAGGGCTAAATTAAGACAATGTGAGTCGTTCACAAGCCACACTTTAGAAATAGTATTATTATGAACGTATTACACAGCCCATAGAACCGGGTTATCTTTGGACTAATTAGATGTAGTCAATAGCTGACATAATTAGGCTTTTCTGCATCTCCCTCCCGCGTCTGTTTGTTAGTAAGCTCCCTAAAAGTGTTTGTTTATAGCCCGACATTCATGATGAATAATAGAATCACCCTGGACAACCTGAAGCTGCTGGCTTCTTTGAACATTCTTGGAGCACACCATGTTCACATCAGAGTGATATCAAAAGAACCACAGGCAGCAGAGCCCTTGAGAGTTCAGAGTACATGTCTAAATTGGCAGGTTGCCAAATATTATTTTAGCTTTTAAAATGTAAGATAATAGATTATTTCATCTGAGAAAGCTATACTATGTATGTATGTATGTATGTATGTATGTATGTATGTATGTATGTATGTATGTACAGTATGTATGCATGTATGTATGTATGTATGTATGTATGTATGTATGTATGTATGCATGCATGTATGTATGCATGCATGTATGTATGCATGTTGTCCTATGTATGCTGTGTGGATGTATGCATGCCGAATGTATGTGTGAATGTGCATATGTCTGAATGTACGTATTTGTACAAAATAATGCAAGACACATGCCCACCAGCAGATGGCAATCTTGCAAAAAAGAAATAGAGGTCAGATATGCAGTCTTGAGGCAAGATTTTACAAGTCTTCACCATGTATATCTCCGTAATAGAAACAACATGAAAGACACTTGCTCCAGAAGAGCTTGTCACCGTTTGGGTTGCCATACTGATGTGATTTATATTGTATTGAGAGTCCTGCTTGACTTCCTGTCGAAACACCATTTTTCCAAACACAAAGTGCATTGTGGTTGACATTTCAATCTCTAATTATCTGTGGTTTTCTTATCTCTATGTAGCCTATATGATATACTGAGTAAAATATATTCAGTCAAACTTCAAACTATTATATTATATTACATCGTTATGATGAAATGGGGATAAAACCGAGATGGAGATAGTTCAAATAATGTAAAACCTTTAATAAACACAGAAGTTACTCTAATAACTCCTCAACCTTTAACTGTTAAAGTGATGCTATTGTTCATCAAGAAACAGTCCAACTGACATGACAACCAAACACATTAACGAAAACATTTCGTCAATGACGAATTTTTTTTCTTACATTTGTCTACATTTCATTTCACTCTATGAATAATAATGCTCTTTATTACACACACGCACATTCCCCCTTTCTCTCACTAATGAGCTACAGGCTGTTATCAGTCATTACAGGAAGCCTGATTATCCCACTGGCATTCTGCACACGCTCACTGAGAACTTCCTGAAGGTGACCTTTTCACGTTGCCATGGAGACCGCCCTTGTCTGTTATGAGGTGCTAAGCTTGTACACACAGACGGCGTGCGAGAAATTGAAAGTGAGAGTGTGAGGGAGAGAGAAAGCGAGAGAGAGAGAGAGAGAGAGAGAGAGAGAGAGAGAGAGAGAGAGAGAGAGAGAGAGAGAGAGAGAGAGAGAGAGAGAGAGAGGAAAGCAGGGGGTGCAGAGAGAGAGAGGGAGGGGAGAGAAAGGGTGGGCAGTGAGAGAGAACAGAACATTTTCTTCCCAGCAGCATTAGCACACTGCATTCAGACTGCACATACACAAGTCAACCCAGGTGACATCATGCAGCGGAGCACTTTGTAAAACACAAACAACTAAACATGGCTTTACTTAGGTAGGAAGATAAACGATTTACATTTAATTTGGATTTAACTTGTATAGATATCTAATGTTTACGACTACATATCTAGTTTATTAAATACATGATACTCCGTTTTTTTGTTATTGTTTAACACTTTACAATAAGGGAACATTAATTAACCATTAATAAACATTAGTTAAAGCAGTAAAAGCATTATTATAGAGACTTATCATAGGAGTAAGGGTTAGAACTAACCCAATTAAATAATGTTTAAAGTAATACTGTAGCTAACATGAACACCATTACCTTAGTTAACATGAACACCATTAGTAAATGTAAATTACAAAATGATTACATTACCCTTTAGTTAACTGTTAATTAACTGTTAGTTAATGCTTATCCCTGCATTAACTAATGTTAATTCATGGTCAATAATGTACCCGTACTCTAAACTGTTACCAGTTGTGTTTTAAAGGGGCGATAATAAAACAGATAATATACTGTATTTGTGAGTATATGTGAGTAAGTAGGATTTAACAATTACATAGTAAGTTCATCATCAACAGCAAGTATTTGAAGAGACAAATTAAATAAAATAATATCTAGCAACTTCATGCATAAACTTGCAAGCAACATTGGACATGATGAATATTTAGTTATGTTGGTGCATAAGAGCATGCATGTTCAGTATCAAGTTGACAGGATTATGCAAAAAGTAGTTTACACAAATAAATACAAATAGTAATAATAAGCTGGCAAAAACTGCAAAAGGGCCCTTCAAACTAAATGATTTACTGATATTAGAGTTCATCCAGAACAGCAAAACAATCTAACCTAATACATGTTTTGGTGCTCTTTAGCTCAACTATCCCTGGCGTTGAAAGACGGCAGGCATTTTAAAGAGAGATAATCTGCGGCTCCAGAATTAGGTTTCACAACTGTCACATCGCCGCAACATCAGGGGGAGCTGGGTCAACAGCCAACCCCCTGGCAGCAAGTCAGAATGCAGTGGGAACGCAGAAATAACCACGTTGTATTTATTCCTTTTAACTGCCCCCCCCCCCCCCCCCAAAAAAAGGAAGATAAAATTAAGAAACTTAATTGATCTTTCTCTCATTTAAATCTTCCTCATAATGAAATGATGCGTGTTTCCAAGTTCTTGCTTGTTTATTTGCACACGTTTTGCCCTCAGGGACATGGAGGTGAATATGATGAATGCCAAAATCTTTGAATATAATAAACAGATTTACGCCAGCTATGAAATAGCCTAGTAAAAGTAATACGCTTTTCGCTGAGGACTAATTGCTTGCTGTCTCGGTTGTGAACCATGTAATACCGCAGTCCGTTAAAGTGTGTGAAATGTTCTCTTTTCTTTCTTTTTTAAACAAATTACTTATTCCACTTCAGCTTAACTAAGTTCAAAGCCATATTGACCCTTAGTTCTTCTTTAATATCGAGAGAACATTACCTGAGATGTATTCTTTGGTCTTATTACAAATATGTAGGCACTATATAAAGTCATGATGTATGGTAGATGTTTATATACTTAAAAAATACAAAAAGAAATCAAAACAAACTAGAAAATGATCAAACTAGAAAATATGACACAGAAGGGAAAAAGAGCATTTTCTCAGATGTTGTTTCAAAGAGCCGTTCACATTTAGAGTAAAACACTAAATAAATAGATAAATACACTTATTTGCATGAATGATTGACACACAAAAACACAGCCATGTGACGGTGGAGGAACCTTCACTCCAGTCTTTGTGTTGCTGGATGTGTTTTCACGTTCCAAGGTCTTTCTCCAGAAGCACTGTGTGGGGAATGACTAACAGCTGCTTACGTCATTAGCAAGCTAGCAACCTCTCCCATAAAGCTGTCAGAAGCAGTGAGAGCTAAACTCTGCTTGACGTCAAGAAAATAGTATGCCTGCGTCAAGAACTTAAACGTCCCTGGTCACCCAAATCTGTCACTCGCTTCAATTTTTTTATTTATTTTTGTGTTGTTGGCGTCCACTGTGCAAAGGCCTAATCAAAGCGATAACAAATGTTTTCCAGGCAAAACGCATGTTAAGAAACAGACTGTAACTGGATGTTATTAAGGCGGGATATCTACAATTAGAAGTGACCTCACACCTAATTGACCATTGGCACTATTCAAAACTCGTGAAGATAAGTCTACTACTGTGCCCTAGTACATACAAGGAAAATTACCATAGTCAGTGTTATGAGCAACATCTGTGGCAAACGGTGTTGAAATAAGATTGACAAAATGTTCAATGTCTCCTTCCTAGTTGTTCCGACACAAAAATTATAAAATACTGTCAGGCGCAATTTACTACACTGAATAAAACCACTTTGACACCCGGTTGGACTTTGTAGATGGAAATCAAACTGCCACCATGTCACTGCCACACCCAGACAATCCTGGAAGTAAATATAGCCATTTTTAAACAGACTTTCATTATAGTAATAAATTATAGTGACAATTTGATGGATGACAAATAACAAACTTTGAACCTATTTCCTCATTTGGATTTGCCTGACCACGACTTTAACATTCCCCTTGTGTTTGTGTTGTGACTGAGCTCACAGACAAGGTCACGCAAGCATGTACTCCAGCATGTTTTATAACTAAAGAACTTCAAAATAAGAGCAGAAAACACATTTTGTAACAATGTGGTGGTTTACAGAATTTGGTGCAACACATGATACAATGGTATGCTATTGAATCAATTGATTTGCAATGTGAATACATTATGCACAGACGATCGCACACTCACAATCTAGAAGGTTTTACTGCGCCCTGATACACCCCTATAAAATACTCTATCACGACGGCTGTTTAATGAAAGTAAAGGTGCATCTGGAGTCGGTATGGTGGTATGATTCACCCTCCGAAGGAATGGCCAGTGGATGACTAACGCGCGTCTTCACACTGTTGACGTCAATATCAGCGCTACAATTAGACCCTCTTGGAATGTGAGCGGAATTCTGGTGGGTAGTGTAGATCTATGAGGGTTTCACACACACACACACACACACACACACACACACACACACACACACACACACACACACACACACACACACACACACACACACACACACACACACACACACACACACACACACAAATAATTGTAGAAATAATTGACCAGCTATTGTATTCCTCATATCCTCCTTATGTATCAGGCGTAAACATTGAGCCAATGTTATTTGTAATGAAAAGCCTGTTACGTTACAATATCTATAATATGATTAGTAACTGTTTGCTACAGACTATTTATCCAATCAGCATAAGCATAAGCACGTTCTTCTCAGATGAACCAGGCTTTAGACAGCCATGCGGCCTGTAATAAATGTCTGTCTGAAGGAAGATAGTTTTATTCATTCTTAATCCAGGCAAACAGGGGAACAACTCCAGCAACCAACGAAGCGTATGCTGAATAACTAGCATCTCAAAAAGCACACAGAGGCATGAACAAAATCCCACCCCCATCAGCAAACTGCCATTTGATACTGTATGTATGTATGTATGTATGTATGTATGTATGTATGTATGTATGTATGTATGTATGTATGTATGTATGTATGTATGTATGTATGTATGTATGTATTAATGTATGTATGTATGTATGTATGTATGTATGTATGTTTGTATGTACATATACAGATCACTTTATTGATGCTGGAGAAAATAATTTACATTAAATATATGTATACTTAGCTCAAGCCAGAAACACAAACTGTGTGTATGTATGTATGTATGATTGAATTAATTAATGTATGTATGCATCTTTGGTAGTGCAGCCTATGTGTATGTAGGCCTAGTTCAGATTATGTTGTTCTTTAAATACTTTTTATTATTAATCATTTATACAAATAAACAATTTGCTTTTAATTTGATTACCTTGTAGGCCACACACGAAACAGTACTCTATGTTTTCATCTCAATTACCGTCACAGAGCGCATGCGCAGTAACCAATCGGAAATGTGAATCATATCGCCTAGAGAGAGGAAGGAGCGAGAGGGAGGGGGAGCGAGCGAGAGAGAGAGCGATAGACAGAAAGGTGAGCCATAGTGTAGAGTGATGGGACCTGGCTAACGGAACAGCAGCGAGTGATCACTCTCCGAGCCGGTAATGACAGGTAGAAGAGTATTGTTTTTATTGCGATTAGCATGATGATGTAATATCTGACACGATTAAGTTGCATCTTGACCTCGCATTAAAAGAGGACATGGCTTTCTTGCATGAATTGTAACCACTCTTCTCACGATATCAAACAGGCTGTGGAAGTAAAATACGCGGAGGAAATAAACAGCGAAGACAATATGATCATGCGATTATTAGTTATTTTTGACGTCGATATTGTCTTTCATATGCACTGCATATTTCGTGGCGTATCTAACTGTATAGGCCTACTTTTGTATTGGATGACCTCTTAAAACAACATGCATCTGATTAGTTTCCTTTTCAATCGTTTTGGAAACTGTATAACCTCGAATAGTTTTTGGTTGATTGTTTATTTAGAAGCGAAATTCAAAACAAAAATCGTGTGTCTATGTTCGCCCCAAGGGGGTTGGGAGGACATGGGCTCTGTGTTCAGTGTGACGTCACGTATGACGTCTGTGTTTTGAGCTGTCTTGAGAGAGCATTTCAGCACCATGGATAGCTCCATATTTTAAACATGCAACATAATGTCACACGCGTGGTTTTACGTTGATACATCCATCGATTGTATCCAAAATTAAGATATTAAGATAACGGCTGATTTATTATAGCAACGTTTAGTTCAATGCAGCACAGATATAGGGTATTACAAGCTTTTCCTGATGAGTAAAATGCACTAGCATTTGGTGATTCAATAAAATACTTAGAATAGCCTACTTATGCAAGTATAGATGCGTCTTTCTCATGACTGCTCATAAAATAAAGACATTGAACTATTGTCTACTAACAAATGTCAACGTGTCAACATAATACACAAAGGTTTTTACATCATTAGCGTAGGCCTACTGGTAGTAGGTCTTCATTGATTGAATACAGAATAGCCCCACGGGAAAGAACCATGAGTTCAAACGAGTTACAGATATACAAGTGTTCTATTTTCTTGCAGTAACCAATGGCAACCGGTCAGTTATTTCTCACAACCTGAGATGATTTAGAGATGATTCTGGCCTTCGCTGTTCTGCCAAATCTAACATGACCAGTACATGCTTGTAGAATATAATGGCTATAATGTATAAAGAAAATCCACAACACAACCACACTAAGGGGTAGTGTGTGTGTGTGTGTGTGTGTGTGTGTGTGTGTGTGTGTGTGTGTGTGTGTGTGTGTGTGTGTGTGTGTGTGTGTCGTATGTCATCACAGCTAAACATCAATGTTGGCATTAAAAACGCTGCTACACTATGTTAGGGTTGAGGAGAAGTCTCTCTTTGACCTCTAATGTATCTTTGTATTAGCAGAGGCACTCTAGCAACTGGGCTTCTGCAGAGTTGTGCGTGTGTGCACGTGTATGTGTGTGTGTGTTTTAATAACAGCCTCACTCAGCTGTGGCAACTGAAGGAAATTGAGATTCACTAAGAGCAGAAATGAGAGAGCAGAAATAGGAAATGCAATGAGCTGTAAAATACCAGGATCCCGAAGGATATGGCAGAAAGTACAAAACCTTGTAACAAATCCAAAAAGAATCATTGTCTGGGAAAAGCTATTTAACTCTTTATCGAACAGCCTATACAAAGTAACTGAGGCTTAACCTTTTGTTGTTTTGTAAAGTCTTCCAATAGTTCACCTTTAAACGTCTAAAGTTTTCAGCTCATTAAACCTTATTGCGGCTCATCAATATTAACATATTTGTAACTAGAGATACATTAATACATTCTGTATGACCTATTCCAACCAATATTATGTTATTTATTGTGCAACGCAATGTCTTTGTTGAACATGTGGGGTCCATTTGAGAGAGAGAGAGAGAGAGAGAGAGAGAGAGAGAGAGAGAGAGAGAGAGAGAGAGAGAGAGAGAGAGAGAAATACCATTTTGGGTACATGGAAGGCAATGTGCTACATCTATTCATGCATGTTTGGGTATATCTTCCTGAATGTCTCTACTCTGAACCAGCCCCCCGTAAAACCTTGTGTATTCTGCTGTGTCTGTGTGTGTGTGTGTGTGTGTGTGTGTGTGTGTGTGTGTACAGACAGAAGGGAAGGATGACTTCTTGTCCTGAGATCTGTGGGTCGGAATATGCTGAGCAAGCCCAGGCCGGTGTCAACTGCCAGCAGTACGGAGTTCGCTCATACCTACACCAGGTAGACACACACACACACACACACACGCATATGCGTTCATACACACACATACATTCACGCAGACTCGTACATTCACGCATGCTAGCATGTCCATGCACAGTCAAGCATGCACACAAATGCCTGCACGCCCACAGATGCGCGCACACACACACACACACACACACACACACACACACACACGCACACACACACACACACACACACACACACACACACACACACACACACACACACACACACACACACACACACAAACATGCGCGCACACGCAGATAACTTACAAAACCCCAATGACAACAGAAGATCGTTGAAGGGTGACTCATCACATGGATTTCAGTCAGTAAAAAAATGATTGTGTAATTCACTATTTCCACAATGGATGCATAATTATTCATGCAACTCATACATCCATTGTTGGGCACATTTACGAGGGCTCTCATAACAAGCTAACAAAGTGCTTAAAGACAGATCTATAAATCCAATCTGAGAAATAAAAACATAAAACATGTCCAGTTAGCAATGACAAAAACACGAGTCGATTAAGGCAATGACTTAAATCACGTTCTCCTGCCTACTCCAGTTTTACGAGGAATGCACTGCCACTGTCTGGGAACGTGATGAAGATTTTCAGATTCAGAGATCGCCTAGCCGGTGGAGCTCTCTACTCTGGAAGGTGAGAGTTCGGCCTTCTGTCGGCCCTTAAGGTGCCTGGGAGATATCTCTTGTGCCATTTGGCATACGGAGAGTTGCAGTTTGATGTTCTAAACGGCAATCCTAATATTCATCATGCCATTTGCGAGACTGGACTGGTTCACATCCCCTCCTGTTTCTTTTCCTTTAGGTCTGTCTCACGTTTGGAACCCTGATCATGTTTGCAGGACTCATAGTTCTCCTGGTGGGCTACGCCACGCCAGCCCGCATCGAGGCTTTCGGGGCGGATGACCTCCTTTTTGTTGACAGGTATTGTACAGAGAGCTGCCCCCCCCCCCCCCCCCCCCCCCCTTTGTACTCACTATGCTGGAGCCAGTTTTGTTTTCCAGTATCTTAGGTAGTTGAGGATTCTATATTCTGTTGTGTGTCAACCTGAAAAACAATATTTAGGGGAACTACGAAAGCCACAAAGATGCGATGGCATTACATTTAACTTTATTGTACAAGGAAAGGCATTTTGGCATCCAACCAGCACAAATTAGCAGCTGCAATGAAATTAGTTGCAGTGAAGATAATGGCGTGCATATACTTTAGCGATTAAGTGGAATTCAATATCAATTAGTGGCAGGCAACATTTGGCCAGGATTGTAATGTCCTTACAAGCTCAGTCAACACAAAACACTCATTGTAGCTTTCATTAA
Organism: Lota lota; assembly: GCA_026745465.1. Taxonomy (NCBI): domain Eukaryota; kingdom Metazoa; phylum Chordata; class Actinopteri; order Gadiformes; family Lotidae; genus Lota; species Lota lota. The sequence continues at coordinate 347,031 of JACYXH010000470.1, read as the reverse complement.
CCAAATAGCTGAAGCTTGGCTATGATATTTCTAATAAATTACGCTAGAATAGCTCTTAAATCTTACCTACAGCACCTTACGTATCAAGGTAGGATGCCAAGAAAATTATACAATAATAAGCTACAGACAGCGGAAAATGTGCCTTCAATAAGCCAACTATGTTATTTGAGAACAAGATGTTTTGGTGTACTATTCCGAGTACACCAAAGAGTATACAGAGTCCAAGGTTTGGGTCACTTGCCATAAAGCCGTCATGCTGTATCCCAGCAACACCACAAACCCATTAAAAACAACACCTTGCTCATATCACACTACTACTGCCTCTACAGGAACACAGGACATTGTGAACTGCATAGACACATAATGACTTCAGGAGCCAATAACAAACTACACACAAGTCATAAACTCAGAAAACACTACTGCTTGCATCTGAACATTATGCAAAGCTCAGACTATTTGCTGCCAATTGTAATGAACTGGCTCTGGTAAGGGACCAAAATAACTATGTTCACACAGAAATCGAGTTGCAAAAGTTATTCAGTATATTCACGGCCACAAACAAAACATTAGCAAGAACATAAATTAATGTATGCAGGTTATCAGTAATTCATCCATATGTGAGGGAGTGGAGGGTAAGGTGTGTGAATGTTGAAATTAAAACAGGTTATCAGTAACTTACTGGTGGAATCCTGAAAAACTGATGAAAGCATCAGAAAGTAGTACAAACCGACAATCCTAAGTAGACTTGAGCACAGGTGAACCATCTCACCTAAAGATCCCGCCTCCCTCTGCCTAATGGCAAACCCATTTGGACAGGTAGACAGAAATATCACGCAACCCGCTTGAAGAAGAGGGTTCCTTTAGAAATGCAAACGTTACAAAATTGTAATTGTTTGAGCATAATTATTTATATACAGACACCTACTTACCTCACTTTTGACCCTTTCTACATTTGACGACTTACCACTCAACCCAAAAAAACAACAACTTTGAATATACCTCTCGACTACTACCACCCTCAGACCTGTAGCCCCACTTCCTGCTAGGAGACAGAAAGAGCAAACAAGACCAGATGGACAAAACAGGATCAGATCAATAAAAAAAAAGCATCCTTAATCACCCCATCTCATCTCAAGAAAGAGTCTGTGAATTTAGCTCACAAAACGAGTAGTCACTACAGGTTTAAAATCCAGAACCCGTTCACCGACAGCAAATTGCCCAAGTTCAACAAGTCGACCACAGCAAATATGTCACTTTAGCTTGTGCCTTGCCCAATGCCTGTTTTGCCAATCTTTGCCCAAAAGCCGTTCTTGCAGTGCACATGGCTTGCATAACCACACATGCTGGGTAAGCAGTCACACCACCAGGTACATTACTAGCCCCATTTGTGACACAGAAATTGGGCGTGTTTGAAGTCAGGTGCACTAAAACATCCCCTATCCGTTGCCTGTTTATTCTGCATTTCTTTATCAAGTCTTCATACATACATAAAGGATAATCAACCCATTTCGTCCAAAGATATTTTAAATATGCCATATATTAAGACATAACTTTTGCTTCACCAGGATTGTTTGCGATCTGCTCTGTGCTACAACTAGCCACAGTTTGTGAGTTGAACTTAACCCTAGTCTTTGTGCCACTACTTGTGATGCAGATTTTTTTTTAATGAGTCCCCTGTTGGGAAATATCACAAAACGACCAGGCAAATCAAAGATTTATCCCAAACAACCAATAATCCATCACAACACTCACATAGCTCTACAAATCATTTCCAAAACATTACAACCGTGAAGAATATTCCAAAATTTTTCAAATTGAACTACAATCAATTGAAATTACCATTCAAACCACCAAACAAACATTATCCTAGACAGACTTCTAAATGTCACGATTGAAAGAAGTGAAACTACTTGATTTTCCTGAACAAATGACACTACCAACACCTCTAGTCTTTAGACACCTGCCACCATTTTGTCCCATAAATAAACAAAAATGCTTACTAGCTGCCATGTTGTCAGTACTGGTGCCATCTAGCACCTCTTCAAGTGAAAACCAGGTCATCAGTTACTCTTGCAGGCTAAATCCTGAAAACAGAAACAGAAGGGAGCACAAGCATAGAAGAGTCAGAAAGAATAACACAAACCACAAAAAAGCCAACTGAAAAAAACAAACAGTGAAGCCCTCCAAGATTAACTGTGATGAAGGGCTATATGTTGAATAACGTCTGCAACACCCTTGTGAGCAAAGCACACCATTGCTGTAGATTTGGTAAGGGTAAAAGAGGGTACTGCAAATTAATGGACCAGACAACAGATAGTCTAACAAATAGTTTAAGTAGTGCAGTGAACAATATCCAACAATGTTGAGTTGCTAGCCCCTTTATTTCCATACATGTAATACATACATACAAACGTATAATTTTATTAAAATACAAAAAATGTGCAAAATACAAAACAATATGAAAAATCGAACCGACTAAATGTACATCTATTGCCTTACAGGAATAGTGCATCATGATATTACCTACTCTTCAATAGCTCCAGACAGTGCAGAATGTGTATGTTGAGTTTTTGGTGTTGAGAAACCTTACAGGTGTGTGTGATCAGCTTTAATGACAATCGGAGGGTGTGGCTATAAGTGAACGAGTTTGTGATTGGCTTACATTTACTTGCGCACAAATACCATAAACACTACTGGGATATATAGGGTAATATTTATATATGGGGACATTCTTAAACTTGTACCACCTCCCAGAGTATTTAATCAGTCAGCATTGAACTTGGTATGGCGCATCAAGGTTCTATATTTTGTCAATAGGCCACACCTACAATTTGTTGTTATTATCATCTCTATTTGGGTGTCGCGTCCTGAGTCAAACACCTACCTGGACCTCCACCCCTGGTACCCCCAAATATAAAATACAGTACACAATCATACAAGATCATACAAGAACCAAGATATTGATATTACAATCAAAAGTATGGATTTTCTTTATTTTTCTTTCTTTTCTACTCCCCAGCCATGCAGTGAGTTTCAACCGGGCTTTGGATGTTTGCAAGCTGACTGGCGCTGTGCTGTTCTGCGTGGGGGGAACCTCCATGTCAGTCGGGTTCCTGCTGTCGGCGTTCGCCAAGAGCTACTCCAAAGAAGAGTTGTACCTTCAGCACAAGTTTAAAGAGCGGCTGGGGACTGTTGGTAAGCTAGCAAGCGTTTGATTGGTTGTTGTTGGTGTTGTTGGTTGTCTGTTGCGGTTTGCTTCACTCACGTTGGGTTCAGGATGCAATGTTGTGACATATAAAGTACTGCTAAAAGTGTTCCTAAATGTTTTGTGCAGGACTTGACACATGATTCATTGACATGATAAAGAAGAACATTGATTATTATATATTTAAATGATGAAATATATGAAATCAAATGTTTGCTCACAAACAGTAAATATAATCAGGTTTGATTTAAAGGATTTGTGAACAGTAAAATCGTCCTCAGGGTTATATTTATCAAAGGAACATTACGTGAACCTTCAGATTATTCTTCAGATAATGCAGCTGTTTGTTGTTCTTCTTGTTGCCATGACAGCTAATCCCATAACGAGAGCTCCGACCCCCGGGGATGGGAAGGTTCCGGTCACACTGTCTAAGGTCCAGAACATCCAGCCACTGAGCAGGAAATCAGACACCTGACAGGCGCCCAAATGAAGTGATAACATCAAGAAAGATATAGATATATAGCTATATAGATATATATTGGTGTGTGTGTGCGAGTGTGTGTATGCGCGTACGTTTGAGTTCAGTTTTCGAAAGGTCAGCTTACATCACCATGTGCTGCTGCTCTTTCATGGGTCATGAAAGGTTTAGGCAGGCTCAATGATTAAGTACTGAGCACAGCTGTGGAAGTATTCAAGTAAGCCAGCAGACAGCTCAAAAGATCCCATGCATCCATTTTCAAAAGTAGCTTAGCCACTATGGGGTCCTGTTTTCCTAGTTAGCATTACAGACACGCACTCTGACAAAGACGATCCTATCTCTGATCTGATAACTGCTGACGACGGCCGCTGCGATCAAAATAAGAACAGAACAAAACAGGATTCTATCTGTTAGACATGCGTTTGTATAAGTGTTGGTGTGAGTGTGCCTGTCTGTGTGTCTATGTGTGTGTGTGTGTGTGTGTGTGTGTGTGTGAGTGCGCGTAAACACAACTGCTTTTCATCGACACATTCCCATTGCATAAACACCCTAAGTTGTGAGAGCATACTTGACCTAATAGGAAGGGCACATGTCTCACTGACATTTTTCTCTGGTCCACCAAAGGCCTCAGGCCCTGTCTCCGTCAGGGGATGATCAATAAACCAGATGAGACAGACTGACATTGAAAAGGTGAATAAACGGAGGCCTGGCGTGTGGTGGTGGACCGATAGAGCCGTGTCCGTCAGTCGGCCTTGCTGCAAACACGAGCATAGCAGAGACATACTAGATAGATAACACAAGGTAATACAACAATTATAGTTGTTTCTCCATGCTATGAGTGCATATTTTCAAGCAGATGCATTTCCACATAGACACATACACGCACACACACACACACACACACACACACACACACACACAGATACACATACACATATTCCCCACCTTTCAACCTTTCAAATGTTCAAGTTTCCTCCACTACTAAAAATGCATGCACAGGTGCACGCATCATCCACCCGCACCCACACAGTCACCCCCGCCCCCTCCTCACAGCAGCAGCATCAACAGACGGCAGAGCCATGATGATGAAAATAATGAGTTGCATAATAGATCAGTCAAACAGAAAACACAGCCACAGCAGCATCACTGCTGCTGTCCACTACACCGACCATAATAACCATGACGGTATAATTGATTCATAAGTCATGGACGCGCTTGTCTACGACGGACCCACATGTGCCCTCCCATTATGAACACATTCCCAATTGAATTACCGAGGCAGTGTGCTTGTCATGGATGGTGGCTCGGAGGCTGATGCCATGGTAACATCAGTCATGTCTTGATGTATCGATGTCTTGCTTGACCTTATTTTTTATGTTCAATTCTATTTTTGGTTAGTTTATGTTCCACCTGTACATATCGCTATGTAAGATGTGTTTTGGTTACCAAATAACCGCCATGGAAACATTTGGAGTGTAAGCAAAAACACGGCACTTTGTGAAGAACATTTATGGATCAAGTCCACAGTTAGACGTTGACTATGTTAGAGTTGGAGCACACATTGTGTTTCTTGTTCAGGAGTTCCAAAACTGGGTGCCATTCATGCAGTCAGCCTAATACACTAGAGTGCTGAAGTCCTATGAACAAGACCACCACGGGCAAACTGTACAGACAAACTGTAAGATGACCTTTTCCCACTAACCAACACCCTTAGTTATAGTGGTATGGTGATATCTTTCTCCTTTGAATTACTTTGTTTACTTTGAACCATAGCTGCAAGACTGCCATCAGACCACATTGGTGTGTGTGGAGTAGGTGGTGACATTACACCTATAGATGACTATATGAACATAACTATACATGATGACACCATTTAAGCTGAAAAATAACAAGACATCCACTAGACGTTATGTGGAGGACAGAATTCTTTGAAAAGAGTCTGAAGGATCAGTTAATGGTCAGTAAATGTGTTGACTCGTAGTAACATGTCACGTAAAATATAGAGTTTTGGTTTCCTTGTTATATAAGTTACAATAAAATTGTTTGCTCTTTACTCCTCAACCCAGTAGTTAATGTTTATCACTTGAAGACTTGTCTGATAGAATTGTTAGGCTGTGATTCTCATCGTGTAAGCCAATGACTGTAGGAATACAGGAATAACTATGTGTGAGACCTGTCATGTGGACATGGTTAATGCAATGCAGAGATGTTGAAGAAACTTATCAAATTAAAGTTTTGAAATCACAACTGCCGCCCAAAGCTGCTTATGTTCATTAATTATAAGCTTGGAACATTGCCCATGTGTGTATCATATGACCTCAAGATAAATTCAGTGATGCCTCGCCAAGATACTTTTGGATTGAGTACAATGACTGTGACTGAGTGAGGAAAAGCTTGGAGCAATTTGACAACAAATATTATGTAAGGCATATATTGTTCTTAAATAGAAACCATACATATTTGATTCTGCAAAATAAAACATAATCGCAATAGGCCTACATGGCAATATATGTTACTTTATATTTCTTAAACAAAAATGTACAAAATAATTTTTTTAAACCATACAGTTCACCAATGGAAGAAATGTGGCAATCATGATTAAGTGATCACTTGAAAATGAGATAATGGTCCAAGCAGAAACTCTTGGGTATCACCACAAATCCTTAAAAATGTAGAAACACTTTTTTTTATTCAATGTCAAAACAATTTAAAATGTCAAAAAATATAAAAGCATTTAGAAGATGGCTCAAAGATGAAAAGCAACTTCACAAAATTTTTGTTCTCTTTGTGTTCAGTTGTATGTATATGCGTTTTGTGCACATGTACTTTGGGCAAATGTGCACATAGAGTACAATGTTAACAAAAAAGGTGCACGCTAAAGCATGAGGTGGTTTAAATGTGGTTTTCTCCTGTTCTCCTGTTTCCACACTGAAACACCAATGAAACGTTAGAACATAACACCACCCTCAGTCTGCACAGTCGGTAACTGCAGTTGGATGTGCAATTTGTAGTTGGATCACAGCCGCACGTGCATACACACCTTGTGTATGCACGTGCAGCTTGCAGCTTGCAATTACACACACACACACACACACACACACACACACACACACACACACTCACACACTCACGCACACACCTAAAGCAGTCCTTGTGGGGATGGATGAGGCTTCCAGAAATATAACTTATGGATCATTAAGTTTACTGGTGGAAGTGTATGACTCACACACATCAGACTGCTGTCTCTTCTTAACACACACTCGTCCTGACTCTCGCTCTCACTATCTCTCTCTCTCTCTCTCTCTCTCTCTCTCTCTCTCTCTCTCTCTCTCTCTCTCTCTCTCTCCTTATTTCCTCTGTTCCCTCCTTTCCATCCTTAATTGTTCTGCCACTGGGTTGCTATGATGGACACAAAGCACATCACTGGCTGAATTCAGATTCAATCCGATTGGCTGCAGCAGTCATAGAAACTGATTTGGTTTAGAGACTCTGGCTTCCGGGTGGCAGGCAGGTGGGGTGGGGGTGGGTGCATGGGGAGCAGGGTTCCGTAAACCATGGTTGTGCTAATGGCTAGGGCCTCCATTGTATCATGTGTTTAATTTCAACTCCAAAATTCCGGTTATTTTCAGGAAATACCTAGCCTGACATCGCCAGACGAACTTCGAAAATGCCTTTAAGCCAGGAACCTTTCCAAGTTCCTTTTCAATTTCCAAGGGCCGTTATCAACTGGCGCAAAACAAGTCATAGTTTGATAGACCTACAACCGATAGAAAACATGTGACACATTGGCTGCAGCCATCTTGGTCATTCATAAAAATGCCTCAATGGCGCTCCCAAAGGGCGCGCCTCTACAGTCATCATATTAAACTCGCACTATATTAGATAAACGGATGTGATTGGCCAGACCCATTCAAACGCTGCTGGACGTCTTTCTGACGGGAGGGGAGGCCAGACTCATATTCCAAAGCAAATTAAACATGAGCTCTCAGGGCCATCTGGTTCCCAGGCTTCGAAATACCATTTTTAAAGTCAAGGTCAACATACAGAACTCTTCATAGATTTGAGGAAACGAAACATTCTTTGGCTCACACCAGATTGAGAAATGATGATGCCGCCGTTTCATTGGTTGCGAAAAATGGAACCAGTAATTTGCTTAATTGAATCGGTCTGTAACCACACAGACTGACTTCATAAAAGGGTCACCTCACCTTAATATTATTAATAGATTTTCCTAGTTAATGTATGTCATGTCATATTAATTATTGCCTACACAAACATGAAAGACAAAATGACACGGTATATTTATTTCCTTTATTTTTTACGTTAATAATCATCTGTGTTTGTTGTTTGAAATGTCTTAGAAGAGACTGTATTTATTATATAGCAGAGAAGGTAGAGAAGGTATTTTATAGTCTTATAGTCTTATTGTCTTCTTCATCTTTTTAATTATTTCAACATACAGTTGCACATAGCTTATTGTACTCACTAACACCTTTTGATAAAATATTGCCGCCCCAGCACTCTGCCATAGCACAAAATAACTTATAGATATAACAAAATAAATACAATATAAAATATTGCAGCAAGTGCCAATGTTGTGCTTCCAGACAATGTGAAAATAAAAGCCAAAAAAATAAAAATAATCAAAGCATAAGAGAAAGCAAGAAAATAGAAGACAAAAGCATGTATAACAATGTTGACATTAATTGTAAAAACCTATTAGGGGAAAACAAACTCAACACCAAATTTTTTGAACTTATCAAGTAAATAAATATAAAATGGTCCCAGAATGTACATTTAAAACTATGCCCAAATGTGCCTTTCAATTAGGTGTGGGTGGATTTTCTTTCAGTTGAGTAATTAAACATTCCAGCAAACCCACAATCTTTCGGCAGGGAATCAAATGCAAACCTTTAGGGAGGAATTACAAAACAAATAAACAAACAAAGAGGCAACTATGTTTTTTCCCCATAGTCTGGAAGCACTATTACAAAAAGTTTGCATACATTAAATACGTTTTTCTGAAAATAAACACATTATCATTATTAATGTCATTGATGTTCCTCTTCATCCAAGCCTATGGCTACAACACTCACAAAAACCATCACAAACTGACAGAACAATACAGATTATAACATAAGAATCAATATTATAACATAAAAAGCTTTGATCTATAGTGGATATGAACATTTTGGTACTACCTTTCATGGCATTCCAGTGGTTGAATTAAGGAGACACAAAACAAGTATTCAAATAAATGATGTATTTAAAATACACCAATTTTGGCATTCATCCAATCATCAATTCACATTATCGTCAATTCATCTTCACTTTTATGGGGGGGGGGGGGGGGGGGTGGAGGGTAAGGAGGAATAATTCATTCCTAACAGAATGCATTGTGTGAATATATTGGAAGGATATAAATGGAATTACCAGACGCCCCACTTGTACTTGTAAGAGCCTAATTTCTTGCTTTTTCATTGGACTATTGTTTCAAAAAGCCAATTGCATGGCTTTGTGAAACATGTCTTTTTTTCTCATACCAAAAACACTATCTAGTGAAGTACCTCATAAACAAGTCCTCTTTGACTATAGTCAATCGACCGAAAGCCTTGGTGCTGTGCTGCCTACCGTAAGTATTTTGTATTCTTCAAACTTCTACTATCCAGCTGATATTTATAGGACGGTCTGTTCCACTCAGCTCTCCTCCTCTCCCTCTGCATCTTGCGTTGCTGCTGCTGAAGCTCAAGCTGAATCTACCCTCTACTGTTTGGACTGGCTTGCCTCCTCTCCCCCCTTCCCTTCCCCATCGGTTGGAGTATCAATCTTTTCCTCCTCCACCTCCTCCTCCTCCCTCTCCTCCTCCTTCTCCCCCTCATCGGTCTCTCCATTCTCTTTGGCATCTGTGGAGGAGGCTGGATCGCCCTCTTCTCCCTCCGCTTTATCTTCGCTCTCCTCTTTGTTCTCTCCTCTTGACCCTTCCGTAGCCCCCTCGTCTGTTTTGGTCTCATCCTCTTCCTGGTTACTGTTGCTAACGCTGTTGCTTTTGCTGTTGCTGCTGCTGCTATCTGGCCTGGCCCCGGTTTCCTCTTCTGCCTTCACATCATTCTCTCCTTCTCCTCCTCCTCCTACTCCCTTTTCCTCCCTTGTCTCCTGGACGTCATTAGTCAAGTCTCCACTGGCCTTATCAATGGCATCGGCCCCCTCCTCCTTTTCTTTCACCTCCTCTTCTTTTTCTTCATCTTCTTCTTCATTCCTCTCCTCCGCCTCCGCCTCCACCTCCACCTCCTCGCCCCCATTCTCTGCCACCACCTCTTGATGTGCCTTCCCTTCGTTGGTACCGTTGTCTTCTTCTTCGTCTGATTTGGCATTTTCAGCAGGAGAGGGAGTTTTCTCCCTGCTGTCAGCTGCCTGGAAAACAAATGCAATATCCTGTGCTGAATCGTCCTTGATTTAACACAATGATCACAAGAGAGGTCCACAAAGGACTTTATAAATGTCGAACGTAGAAAGTTCAAGGTAGTATTAATGGCAGACTGGGCGACATGTATTTTCTGTTGACTTAAGCTGTAGTCTCTGTAAGGTGTTACATAGAGCTTTGTTTATGACCTCAGGGCAGTACTGATGTGAATCAATACTATGTAGCAGTGAGCGTGGTCTGAACGGATACATGTGTGTTAAAGAAGATGTTCAAGTCTACCTCTTCTCCATTCTGGGCTGGCTGGTCCCCATCCTCAACCTTTGACCCTGTGTCATCTGGGAAGAAAACAGAGGGTTTGCTTTTAGAAAATCATGGCGTATCCTTTATTTCTTTCTTTATTTCTTCTTTCATTTCCTCACCTACAAGCAGACGTAAGGACACAAAAAAAAGAAAGAAGAAAATACAATCTTTATTCTGTCACATACAAAGGATTTAGTGTTGCTGAAAGATTCCTGTGACACAGAGGTGACAAAAATAAATTGCTCTGAGTAAATGGCTAAGCTATTGCAGAGAGCCGATAGCATGTCCTAAACAGCCAGGCGGGGAAATGTTCCAGTGAAAGGTGTTCACAGATAGCGGCACAGTGTTAAGGAATTGATTGTATTTGAGATTTATCAGGCTTAAGCTAGCCAAAATCACATGAAAGTAAGAGCAGAGGATGAAGTGAAATAAGTTATTATTGGGTGTTTGACTGGATTATTTACTATATCTTGGCTGTTTTCTTTTGATATATTCAGACTTGTCTGTATCTTTAAAAAGCACTGCAAATCATCCTATTAGCTGTTACCTGAGTTTACCTCATATCTATATATTATTTTGTGAAAATACTGATCAATTTGGCACCTGCATTAAAAGCTTAAATGAAAAAGAAGTCATTATAAAATAAACTATTGAATGGAAGATTTTGATTTCAAAATACAATAATTTAAAAGCATATGACCGGGTGCTATTATTTATGCTACTTGTAAAAAAAATGTATAATCTGCTGTGACGAGAACATAGATATCGACGTGAGTGTTGAACAACACGCAGCAACAGTACCACCTGGTGGATATAAGAAGTACACCATATTTAATACAAGTAAACAACCTGCCGAGACAATGAATGAACAGGGGTGGCACTGGAAGTCGTATTTGCAATCATATAAGTGCATTAGAAAAAACAAAATAAACACATCATTCGATGGATGTTAATTGGGAAGGGCATATAAAGCAATATGGTTTAAATGTGTCTCGTTAGGTTTGTTATTGAGACACTGTTTCCAGCAATGACTCCAGCAATGTAATCAACATCATAGTAATCTGTATCAACCTCCTCATCATCCCCATTATCACTACTGTTATGATGACCATATAACTATGTACAGCAATATACTTACTTCTGTTTACTTCATTAGTGCCCAGCAATATTTTAAAAGAATCCATTGCATTTGTATTCAGGTTATCATGACCTTCTAGTATTAAAGTTATTACTGCTATTAGACAAACCATATTTTGCCCTCTCAGACAGATTAAAATCTCCTCCCCTCTGGGTGTCCTATGCTTGTCTTTTATTCATGCACTTTGCATTGTTGCAGTAGAGGTAGATTGTATAGATGTACATTAAATAGAGATAGATTATAAACACAGCCCAGTTCAGATTAAAGATTTGTAACGGAAAATAAATGCATACATGCATAGATACTTACATAAATAAAGACATACATACATAAATTATGAATACAACTATTTTCAGAGAGATTATAATGATTAGGCTCCCTCATTATACATAATTATTTCTTTTTTTTTCAGACCTGGGAACCTTTTGTTTACTGTCAACCTTTCTACATGATGTTTCCAGTGACACGCCAGTTAATTCATGCAGCTCTAACAACATCGTTGTACACTACAGGACCGCGTCCAAAAACAACAACGCCTCACAGAAGCCGCCGCCGCCTCCAAGGACGATCTTCAGGGGGATGTCAGAATGTGAACCACCACGGTTTGACGTTGTGGTTTTAGTGTCAAGAAAACACACAATCAGCTCCAAAACCTGATCATATGCTCATTAAAACAAGAAGCAATCAAGTAGGCAAAACAGGTTTTGTCTCGGTGCAAAATTAATACCAGGTCTTTTTTTTTTTTTTTTTACCAAAGTGAATGCCAGGGCCAGAGTAATTAACTCCTAGCATTGAGGAAATACAACTGAATGCTCTAATAAACAACACAATTACATGCTTGTTATTTTTACTTATTAAACAATACAAAACAGACTCCTCTTATCATATATGTCAGAAGTGGGCAAGGAAATGTTTAAAAAACTGTTTTAATATGAGCTTCTTATCCTCAGTGTGTGAACAAAGAAACACAGACTGCTTGGTCGTAGATTAGACGAGTTTAAGGGGACATTTTAATGCATTTTTAAATGCAAAACTTGATTGAAGTTTGGCTGCTAGCAGAGATGAAACGTTGCGGTAATCGTAATTGACTTCTTAAAGGATATTTTATGGAAATGGAGCGCATTCATTAATGTGGAGGGAGCCAAGTGATTGAGTGTAGGCAGTAAGCGGCGGAGAGGAAACTAGCACTCTAAACATCTTTAATGTGATTTGAGGCTGTGCCACTGCCTCCTGAAAAAAGTTAAATCAAATTAAGACCAATATTTACAACAGTCTCGCCTTTCTCTTCACTAAACCCTGTGTGTGTGTGTGTGTGTGTGTGTGTGTGTGTGTGTGTGTGTGTGTGTGTGTGTGTGTGTGTGTGTGTGTGTGCGTGTGTGTGTGTGTCTGTCACACACACACACACACATGCACACACAAAAGCAATTTCAAGTGTTCCTAGTAGTAGTAGTTTACCTTGAATCTGGAATCCAGCCCAATGTCAACTGCTTTTGCAGATTCTTTTATAATAGATTGTTTATTGAAGATTCACATTCTTCATGTAGCTATTTGTAAGTTTGACATGCGATTAAGTAAAACAAATAGGACATGTTTGAGTGGCACTTTGGAGATTATATTCGTTGTTTTTATCTTTGATAGTGGTTTAATTGTTATCTCCAAGGAGACATCTCTTACACTTAATGATTTCACTATAACTATGACTGATGAAATCCATGAAATGGTCCAAAATCATTTATCTATTCCTTGATTGTATTTAAAAAGAAAAGAAAATGACCATAACTGCTTTATGCGTTCGATGATTGACCGGTAGACAATGAATACATTGAACCAAGAGTGAAGTTAGTGTGGAGGTTCTTTGGTGAAATGCACTGAATCCAGGACGACTTCCATAGTGTCCATTTATAATTTCACCTCCCAAGTTCCCTTAGCCTGGAGACCATCCTGATCACGTGGCCTCACATTCAGTTTATTACCAGAAATATCCAGAAATTACAATGTAATCTGGGCCAATCAGGGACTGTGTCGCAGTTGATGACGTAGCCAGGCCAATCAGGGACTGCGTCGTAGTAGATGACGTAAAATACAGGAGGCTGCTGGCAAAACAGTAATGGCGTCTCCCGAAGCAACGAGCGGTAACATTAACGTCAGTAGAGTAAACGCAGACATAAGTGCAGTTATTGCAGAAATAGGCTCAATAGCAACTATTAGACAAGAACAAGAGTATGCACTAGCGGAGTTTCTCGTCAGAAAATACATTTCCGCCATCCTTCTTTATCCTGTGTATCCACTGAACAGAGTACCGTGATGTTGTCACATGTTTTGTTACACTGATAGGCTGAAGGAGTTTGTCTGTCAAGGCAAGTTCTCCCGCCCACTGAAATCGATGTGGGTGGCAGTAGGTCCAGACTGATCCGTGCAGCATAACAGAACAAAGGCTAGAGTTCCCCATGACCTTCTGAAAAAACCAACTCCCTAGATTTCTACGAGTGAACGTGATAAAGCAATGTGAACAATCCAACCTCAGTTTGAATATTTACCACTTACAAAGTGCATACTGACATGATGCAAGGGTTTTGCTTTGTGTTTTTAATGTTTAAGATATTAGTGTACAACATATTCTCCATTCTTGGGAGATGGACACAAAATAATTTCCACTCCATTCAATCCAATGCTATTCTTACACACAAGAAGAACAACCCTGGTGACACACCGTCACCCACTTCACAACATAACTGTTGCTCATCACTGCAACGAAAAAAAGAGACCTCTTGGGTATGTCAGCGTAGCAACGCTTGGTTACACCCCCTCCCCTTTCCCATCTCAAGCTGGTTAAACCCAACACAGCATATGGCCGCGTAGCGACATTAAGTGTCACCACTGTGCCACTGTGCTCCGCAGCCCTGCGGTCACAGCTCAGCCTTGCTCTCAGACATTACTCTTAGGACAAACTACAGAGAACTACAAACTCACTTCATTGTGCTCGCGTTGTGTTGACAGCGTTGATTCTGTCTTCGGACAAAGAAAAATCCGTCTCATGACAAATAGAATCTCAGATCCGGCAGTCCTATATGTTTTAGCCGGAAACCAAGAACGTCAAGGTTTCCTGTTTCGTTACTGAGGTATTCTACCGATAAGAAACTCATTTGCGCGAGGGGATGAAGGTTCCAGAAGGGAATCTTTGAAAATTTGAATTGCCAGTCTATACAGTGTTCATTTGAAACCTTTAGACACTTTTTTACAGTTTAATACTGCTGGCTGAGATTGTGTTAGCCAATTACACACTTACAGATCCCCGCCTCCAGCAACATGATTGGTCGAAATAAATATATGAAGAAAAACAAAGTGAAATGTGCTGTTCACCTAGATTTGAGCTTTAGATACACACATACACACACACACACACACACACACTAGTGCATGCATACACACACACAAACACACACACACACACCCACACCCACACACACACACACCTCTTTCTCTCCTTTCCTATCCGTCACACTCTCCTTCAACAAGTATACGGGATGTTCTGTTAGGTATTGATAATAACGCAGTGGGATTCATAGCTAATGAGCGTATGGCGAAGATAGCGATGTTCACTACTTAAATGACTCCATTCTCCATCATTCACACTGGCTTAAACAAACTACAGCTACGCATGCCAAAACAATTACGCTTAATTCTGGAAAATAACTATTTCTTTTCCCCTCTAGCCAAACTGCTCTCGGGTTGCTGAAGTCCTTCCAAAACAATTATAATTAACATTGTGAGAAATTAAATGTCCACAAAGACTTGAGGGAAAATAGGCCCATGTAGAAAAGTGATGGGTACTTTCTTTTTTTCTCTTTGTTTGTCTTGAATGTTCTGATAAGAAAATAATAGCGCGCCTGTGTGTGTGTTTATGCATGTTTTTGTTTTTACATAGAATGAAAGAAAAGCATTGTTACGTGTTTGCCTATTATTACTTTGTTTGTAATTTCAGTTTCTTGGATTGTGGAATATCATTGAACGAGTTTCATGTTGTATAACACACACACACACAAACATGTACACAAAAAACATGGAGACATTGCTGCTTGCCAACCACACACGTGCAGACACACACGCACGCACACACACACACACACACACACACACACACACACACACACACACACACACACACACACACACACACAGCTATCAGACAAGATTGAGTGAAATGAAAGACAAGACTACACAAATAATCATTTCAAGTGTTCCTAGTACATTGAATTTGTATTTCAATGCCAACCAACTGCTTCAACAGATATTTACTTTGTGTTCATAGTAGAGTCAAATTCCTTCCAATGAAAATTGATAAGTAATTTCTGTCAAAAAATAGGAACTCTTACAGTCTTTATTTTTGGCACATTTCCTCATTTTTCATAATGGTCCCCTAATGTTAAGAGATTTTTGTCTCTCTTAGTGAAGAAGAGCAGATGGCTCTAATATCAAATAATTTAATTTTTATCTGAAAAAAGAAAGAATGAAAGAAAGAAAGAAAGCCACACAACACTAGCAAAACCTTAAAAGAATTGGTGGTTGGGTCAAACAACCTCAAACATTCAACAAACACACAACCATATCAATGCCAAAGCTTTTAATGACACTCCACTCTCAAAACAGACACTCCACTCACCCCGCCCCCTCAAGCCTTATACTCAAAAAAGACCGGCGAAATCTCTCTCGGAAAATGGCAGACACACACCGCGGTGCTTAGATGTTTACTATCGCAGTCTCTTCAGGCGTCGCCGTGTGAAGCTCAACTCATAAATCCACGGCGGAGCGGGTTATATTAGAGTTGGCAGACATCGGGAGAGAAGAGAAAAGAGTGTGTCACTGAAAGTGTCACACGGAACACTTACCCTTTTGATTGTGTGCGTGTGCGTGTGCGTGTGTGTGTGTTTGTGTGTGTGTGTGCGTCACAGCTAGGCCCTGGAACAAGAGTTGTATGCAATGTCTGAAACACTTGTTACGCGATTAATGTGCCAGATTAGTCTACCCATCTACCATGCTCTTAAATCCACTAATCCGGCATCAAATAATCATATATAGGGTGTGTGTGTGTGTGTGTGTGTGTGTTTACTCTTGCTAAGCAAAGGAGACACTAAAAGAGACTGAGAAGGAAGAGGAGAGGATTGCGAAGGACAGAGAGGTGACACGCAGTCACACACCCAACAACTTTGGATGGTCTTACATACGCATGATTTTACACATGGCTTTTTTAACTGTACTCATTGTGCCCACAGTATATAGTAGCTTTCACACACACACACACACACACACACACACACACACACACACACACACACACACACACACACACACTACATAAAGCATGATTATACAAGCACACACCTAACATATAGGCAGTCTGTTATGTTTTTATACTTTCGCCTACAAATGGAGTATCTTCTGTCATTCTCCTGCCTCCTGTAAACCTCTCAACAACAGACAGACATCCGTTCTGAGACACATCCTCCACCACTATGGCTCTGCTCCCTGGCCAACGCAGTCTATTACGTCAGTCTAAATACCCCCAACACCAGGCCCTTACAAGTACACACACACACCCAACAGGACAGGGACATACAGTCAAGCAAGACAGCCTTGTTTGTGGAATAGCTTATGTAGCCGTGGGTTATCCAGGCCCCTCTGGCCTTGTGGTCAGAGCCACAGTCAACCTAGCGGACTCCCTCGTCATGAAACAGCTATTGATGTTGGGGTCAGAGTTGCAACAGGAGTTGCCATGGTGCAAAATTAATAAAGCTTTGTGAGACAATCCAGATACCCAAGTTTGAGTTTTGAAATGAATATCAGTCTGGCCTTGGCTGGGAAGCAATTGATTTTCACAAATAGGTCCTTACTTTGTTCAAGAAACTCCAGTCAATTAGATTAAATATATAAGTGGTGCCCGTGCTTTTTTCACTCTTGCTGAAACCAGTTGAAAAAAAGGCAGCTTCCCCTTTGTGAAAAGCCTTATTTGCAAACTGTTCATCTCTAATCATGCATTTTTGTATTCTGCATTCAACATTCTCACACATTATTCTCAACCACACTCACTAAAACACACAAACAAAGTAAAAAGAAATGTTGCTGTCTTTCACTCTTTAAAGATCAAATAAGATATCCAATCAATAGAAAATATATTAGCAGATAAAAGGAGATGCACTACGCAAACATGTAATTATTTGTGTGAATAGTAACACCACAATATGGATCGGCTCTCCGGGAAAGTGACAACTATTCAGAGACAAACATCTCTCTCTCTCTCTCTCTCTCTCTCTCTCTCTCTCTCTCTCTCTCTCTCTCTCTCTCTCTCTCTCTCTCTCTCTCTCTCTCTCTCTCTCTCTCTCTCTCTCTCTCTCTCTCTCTCTCTCTCTCTCTCTCTCTCTCTCTCTCTCTCTCTCTCTCTCTCTCTCTCTCTCTCCTTCCATTACCTCCACTCCTCTCCTCGACCTGTTCAGTCACCATTCAATAGCACCCAGCTCTCTCTTTTGTGACATCTCAATGATGTCCTTCCTCCTCTCTCCCCTCCACGTCTGTGCTCTGTCTCGTTGGACGTTTCTGAATGAACATTGTCACCTTCTTTTCTCTCCCATTCCCCATCTCTGCTGAGCTCCATATTAATACCTTCACTTTACGCCCACCTCTTGGACCTCTCCTTCTCTCCTTCTGTTGGACTCTTATTGTAGCCTCCCTTCATGGAATGATGTGTGTGTGTGTGTGTGTGTGTGTGTGTGTGTGTGTGTGTGTGTGTGTGTGTGTGTGTGTGTGTGTGTGTTCAGGTCATAACCTTTTTTCTGGATTGTATCCTGGTCTCCTGGCCCTCATCCTCTGAGTCACCGCTGTGTTGTTCACGTCAAACAATAATATCTTAACGGTGGGATGGATGGAAATCGTATTATTGTGTGTGAACGTGGCCAGGCTGGTTCCAGGTGCCGGATAGAAATAACAGCCACTGTCGTATAAAGGCAGCTACAGACAAATACACACAGACACAGACACACACACACATACACACACACACACACACACACACACAAACATACATTCACAAAAACAAGAGAATCGCCCCTGTCTCAACTCCTCCACTACAGGACAGACAAGGAATATCAATGAGGTCATTGTATCTAGTTTTCTTCCAACCCACCCCTCTCCCTTCTATCTCTCGCTCACTGTCCCTACATTTATCTTGAGCTCACGCTCTGTCTTCGCCCCTTAAACCTAACACCTTAAATCTTCCACTTGTCAGTCCGTTGATCATATTTCTCTCAGTGTTTCTCTATCTCTCTCTCCCGTTCTCTCACTCTCTCTCTCTCACTTTCCCTCTCCCTCACACTCCTTGTTATTTTTCGATTCAGCACCTTCCTTCAATACACCATTGCTGTGATCCTGTCACCTTTACAGACGTCCATGCGACTTTTATTCCAATTTTTCAACACCCCACAGCTGTCAAGACCATCCATGGCCACAGTGATTCAGGCCAAGATATTTAGCACTATTCCTTTGGCCTTAAATAACACAGCAATGGTATCAGCTCACATAAAAGCTTACGTTATATAGAGACATTGCTTTAGAGAGAGAAAATAACATGGATTTCGTGCGGACCAGACCTCTGTCTCGCAAGAGAGCGAAGGGGAACTGGGAAAAAGCTTTTTTGTGTGTCTAACAATCCCTTGGAAATCCAGCCCTTTGAAACAGAACAATTATTATGAGTTGAAGTAAAGCCAACTCTAGGTAATGCTCAGGTTTTCTATTATCAATATGCGTCTCATCACTTGAGACTTACAACTCCCTGTGTGTCCTCAGTCTTACTCGACGGCCCAATCCATTAGATTATCAGAGGCACCATAAGGTGTCTCAGTGCGTTATCTCCATGTCTCACCGCCGTCAGCTTATCAAACATGACGGGGAGGAGGAGCCGCTACTTAGCGTCGCTCTTTCGACTCGCACAAACCATCATCACCTTCATGCAGATCAGAGCTTTTTTGAGAGATTATTTTTTATTTATTTTTTCAGCACCACGGCCAGAGACCGAGTGAGACGTATTTAACTCCCATTCATTCACCCTCTGATCGGCGGCGTTCATGGGGCACCTCCATTAGCATAGATAACCTACACCGCTCTGCTCTGACCTGGCTTCTGCTGCATGCAACAAAATACCGTCTGCCGGAGCGGTGGCTGCGTTTTTAAGGCTGCGTTTCGGGCTTCCCAGGTCAAGTGATGAAGCGCGACAGAGTGTACGATGTGCTCTCTGGGGCGATTCCACCCGCTGCTCTCAAACATCATGTCTGTAAGCATGTCTGCCCTGTTTGTCTGATAATTGAATCTTTGGTCAATGTCGAGCCAAGGAGGCCCATAATGCAACTTGTTTTGTTATGACGCTAATGAGACAGGACGCGCAGGCCCAATGCACCGGTGGCTTCTGAGGTGACATTAAAGGTTCTCAATAAGCTTTTGCATATGTTGTTCCACATGTTGTTCCAATGTTCCACATGCACATGTACAAAGACACACACTCACACACATGCAAAGACAAAAACACATGACGGCTCAGACACGCAAACACAAACACACACACACACACACACACACACATTCTTACACACACACACATGCAGAGACAAAAACACATGACGGCTCAGACACGCACACGCATCCTTACACACACACACACACACAAATCCATGCACAGACACACACAATCACAGACATGCATGCATATTTCTCCTTGTTTAATGTGAGTTGCTTGCTCTCTGGAACCGCAGACCCAATTCTTGGCTCTCCTTCGGGGATTCTGCTGTCACATCTGGTGCCAGGAAGCAACAGCCATGACATTTGTCAACTTGCATAAGATGATGTAATGCTATGTTTACTCCGTAGTGGGTGTTGTGTATCTGCTCTCGATATATATCTGCTCCGGCCATTATATATATACATATATGTTTTGGCTAAATAATGTGAAAAAGATATGCTGTATATTCATTGCGTTATATCTGTAATGTAAATCAATAGAAGAATGTGTCATTGGCATGATGGGTGTGTGTTACAGTGGGTGATCTTACAGTGCATATTTCACAGAATTTCACAGCATAATCAGATTTCACAGCATAATCACGTCAAATATGAGATCAATAGTTTGAATTAAAATATTGAACCTGAAGGTTGGTCTAAAGTTTAATTTCACAAACATTCTAGAATGTGAATGAATGCGAGTGGATCAAAGCATTATGTGATAGGAGATTCACACTGCATATCAGTGTTCAAACATGTGGCACATGTGGCACCATAAGGTGTCATTGGTCAACGCATGCTAATAAGACTGATGGAAAGATGTCTGAATGCCAAAGGTGTATGGAGGACAGACAACTTAGTTGTGGAATATAATCAGAGGATGATGTCATGTGTTTCTCAAAAGAGTAGAGTGGGAATTGCACTGAACTGAATTTCCCATATTTTATTTTATACAGCGCAACAGTGCCACTTAGTGGTGATACAAGATGGCAGCTGGTTACGTAAGTCTTCTGGATCATTACATCATCTCTCCTCATCAAAGGGGAGTTTTCACAAAAAAAATCTGTTTACATAGCAAACCGTATCCTATTCAACTCCCTATTTTATATTTTTACTATTGCTATTAGCCTAGTCTCGGTTTATTCAACAATTGCCAAAAGGGGAAACACATGACTATAAATATAACCATGTCAGCCATGGGGCACTTACAATTACAAATGTCTATATTTAAATGGTATAGTGTTTAATATGCGAGGTGTGTCGTGGCTACTGCAAAGGTCGATGGGTACAGAGAAAAAAACACCTGCATGCAAACACAACCTCACAGACAAAGAACAAGGCAAGACTGTAAACAAAGTGTGTGAAAGAGTGATGATAAGCACGAAGGTGTATAAGAAGAATGCCTTTCTATATACAGTAGGTCATCTCAAGGGCACAAAATAACTATGGTAGAAAGGCCCTCCATTATACACTGGTTTACATTGCTGTTGACAGGATTCACCTTTCCTGGCAAATATGCATAATGAATCCAATAAAAGACACAAACTCCACGTCACACTCTATATCTGTACCTGGTCCTTTGATCGACTAAGAAAAAATAACCTATGATATCTAATACCTAGGATAATGTCCACTGGCTGTCTTGAGATTGTTACCCCAAGTGTTCTGAGTAACCACGGTAACGCTCACTTCGTCAAATGTGTAAATAAGTGGATTCGATCCCATGCTGTCGAGCTACTATGGTATACCTTATACGCTGTCATAATACATGAGACACACGTTAGGCGCAACGTATGGTGGAATAGTGCTCGAATAGCAAAGTGTCCTCCTCTGGAGCTGGTAATGGTGATTGATGTAAGCATGGCTGATTAGCCAACACTAGAGACCAAATTGCATTGCAGATTAATAAGTGGTTATTCATGATCAACTCCTCATCTCTCTAGATAGAACATGTTTGATGTATAGTCAATGTTTGACATATAACGACCATAAAAGGCAATACCTTATGAATCATTCAACAAGTTAAGTGTGTATAAATGTCGTTTAGACAGCTGTGCTGTCCTCGCATGTCCCTGAAAGAACATTGCGGAGGGGTGGGTGTTTTGGCGCGGTCTGTGTAGGAGAGAGACAGGAGTGGGTGTGGCTCTTGGGACCCAATGAGAAGACGGGTGGGTTAGCGGCAGGTGTTGTTAATGTGTAGTCATCAGCTGTCTTCAAGAGATCTGATGGAGGGACGGGTATGTATGGCAGTGTCGGGACAGTGAGGAAACAGACCACGCCAACAGCTGGTGTTTTTGTGTTTTGAGTGTGAACGGACAAGTCAGCTCTCTACACAGTGACTTTAAATTATTCAATAACCCCCCCCCCCCCTCCCCACAAAAAAAAAAGGATAAAATGGTATTTGAGTAATGTATAAAGGGGTAAATAAACCAAAGTTTTAGCAGGAGAACTTCTGCCTACGAGTTAAAAAAGATTTGATGTGATCGGGCGAGACAGCCGCGGTTTTAGAAAAAAACTGACGCAAGTGAGAGGGGCGGTGTCAAACGTGCTTGAGCAGGGTGTGTATCCCTGTGTAACAATAAAACGATCACTTGGGGCAAGCATTTTAGCTGCAAGTAATAGACTGCTTGTACTTTACAGAGAATTTCCCCCGTTTAACTAATTTTATAAATTTTAGTCCAAAATAACACAGAAAGGTCGACCAACACTTTTCTTTTTTAAGTCATTTTAGGGTACACTTACTCTTTAGAGGTCATTAAAGGAATAACAAAAATAAATAAAGTATTAAAGTGAACATATCTAGCTGCCAATCACGACTCTGTGTCCGTTTCTCCTTTCACTAACGTTATTTAAGCTCCACATAAAAGTACAGAGGGGTATAATTCATGCTACAGCCTGACAAATTGAAAGTCTGACTTGTGAGGCTAGAGCTTTGAACTATCAGATGTAATCCCCCCCCCCCCCCCCTCCCTCCCTTGCCTACCGTTGTTGGCCACACTCAGAGTCATGCTGAGGCCGCTCTTTCTCCTCCTGAGAGACATGAGCCTCGCCTGGGAGATCTCCCGCACCATGGAGGAGATGTGGTCCTTGTTGGAGTCGCTGGAGTGCCCCGGAGGGGACGCCTTGGAGTCCCCACCTCCGCTGGATTTACCCTGCAGGGGACAGAGGGGTTTTAAATAGAGATCTCAGCAATGAAACTATAAATATACACGCATACGTACATTAAAGAGTATAAACCAAACCACGGCAATTAAAAATGAAGAGACAGCACCCCCGTCTGGTGAAGGAATGGCTATTGCAATTCTTCTTATGTTCCGCTTTAGGTGCTTTTTGCCATAGAAACTACAACTGTTTATTCCACAATATCTCTACAATGGAGTTAACTGCAGCTAACCTGCACAAATATACCTATAGTGACAGCAAGACAGACAGACAGACAGACAGACAGACAGACAGACAGACAGATAGACAGATAGATAGATAGATAGATAGATAGATAGATAGATAGATAGATAGATAGATAGATAGATAGATAGATAGAACAATTATGATAGGGTCTTACATTCCCGTTTTGTTTTGTGAATCTGTATATTGGAGGTAAGGAGTACGATTTTGATCTGCAAACAAAACAGAGAAATTATCATTTGTATTTACCTATAGCCTACACAGTGGAAGGGTGATAAGTAGCATATAGGAGGGGTCTCAGCCCTTTTTCAGGCCACAACCCCCCCAAAATATATATATTGGAACTGGCAGTCCTATAGCAATGGCTCCACCTCCCGTTCTAACCCACTCATGTCCTTCTACTTTACCCCCTCAGTATTTACATCACACTCTGAAGCATCTACACATGGTGTAAGGCCTACCCATTGACTCGCCTGGTGCCTCTGGGTTTGCTGAAAATCAGGTCGCTGTAGGGCAGCCTCTTAAACCTCTCTCTCCCAACGGCCACGTAGAACTGACCACTCTCCAGCTGGGATCCCTCAGTCACCTGTTGCCCTTCAAACGTGTACAGACTTTTTCACGCACAAACACATGCCGTACACATGAACACAAGCATTCCCATGAGTACAAAAGAGACAACACAAACAATACAGAATGTCAGCCAAATTAATACATTTTTGGGGAGAAGAAAGAGCTAGCTAGAATGTACTAGGTAGCTAAAATGAGCTGGCCTGCTAGAATGAGAAGGAGCTAGCTCGCTACAAGGACCTAACACTCAAGGAGGAGTTGGGATGGATACCTTCGTACTCCACCCAGGACTCTAAGGCCCATCTTCTCAGTGATCATCTCCAGAATTTTTTCCAGTGGGCATTGCATCCTCTGTTGAATCAACAGCCGTATCACTGGGTTCAGCAAGTCCCCATTGGCTACAACGCTAGAAAATACAAAATAGCAAACAGAACACTTGATTTCTTCCTTAAAGGTTTCATTTGTGTGGATTTAGCAAGGCTCTCCATCTGATTTAAACTTACAATATTGGGCATGGGTCCCTGATGGGATTGAGAAATCTGGCTGCAACCATGAGTCGCCTCTGCGGAAGAAATTTTGCCTATGAGGAAAGGAACCAAGCAATCAAACAGAATTGAAGAACACAACATGACTTGGTAAACATAAGAGCCTATATGGAACTTACTTTAGGAATACGTTTGGCTCGGATTTTAATGGATAAGTAAAATACATTGCTGTGTATTGTACATTGTGATAAAAAAGATTACATTAACATTTTAGTAGGCCTAAACATCGATCCAGAGCTTGCTCTGCTGTTACATAAACAATTCAATTTACTACTGGGAACACAGTGAGGGTTTGATTGATTGATTCTGTGACTCACTGATATTATAGCTTTTCAGTGCATTGTGTTTGCTTGGTTTCAGATAGCCATCATACATGACAAAGCTTCTCAAAGTTGAACACTTAGCCTTCTAACAGCGGATTTCGACAGAGTAAAGCACAAGCATCAAGCAAGCTTCAGATTCAGTCATGCTAAAGCATTTTAGTTGTTTAACAATGATAAAATACATATTTATAATATAGCCGTCCACTCTGTGTTGTAACAGGGTTAGAATCAGTTGGAAACAAAATTAATGACTATATTAAAGCGCATATTACACAAAAGCAACAAGGATAAAAATCATGCATTGCAGAATGTATCAAGCATCCTATTGAAATGCACTATGGCAACACGTTCTACATGTTGTGAGATCAAAGAGTCTGCTTGTTTTTTCTATCCCTATAGAGAAACCATAAAGAGCCATTGTGCACGTTTTGACAAGCTCAGTCCCCTCTTCATCTCTGTGGCGGATAATGAAGCAGAGAATGGGCCCCTCCTTAATCCTGTGGGAGCTACGCTACGGGAGGGAGCCCATGGTGAGTACCGCTTGTTCAGTCCCGTAACACCTGGCAACCCACTGTGGCACTAATACCGCGATCCTATGAGAGGACTATTGGCGGCGGTGAGGGTATATGAGAAGCCGTATGGGGTATTCACAACATGGCAACGTGGTGAACTCCTGCAAAACATCCGTGAAAAAAATAAAATATATGTATTTTCATCTCAACGTAGATCAAATTGATGTTGACATCATACATTTTGCTTTGTATCCATGACTGCATGGGATATTATAACTATATGGTTTCAATATGATATTCAAATGACATGGGGAAAAACAAATGCAATTAATTATGCCAGGTTTATACTACATATACTTTGTGTTTTGTTTTCAACATATATGTTTTCTTGTACTAAAAAGTGTTTACTTTGATAAGATAGTTATGTGACAGACACATCAAGGCCTTAGAGGGTTGTCAAGTTTCCAAATGAGTACAGTTGCAGTTGAATAACACAATCTGGATTTTGTTTGCCCAATTCCTTGCTCCTTATCAAGGTAACCATGCAATTCGTTTTTGAAAATTTATATTTTCTTTCACACGCATGAAAGCATTCAGTTATTTTTCAGGCATTGTCTCCAAATGCCTCTTCTTTTGAGTCATGTTAATACAACAAGCACAAATGGCTCTACTGTGAATCAGAAATGAACAGGTGACACAGGAATGAAAAAAGGAAGTACAAACACAAATGGATTGTGTGATTGTAATTTGTGTACAACCAAACCAGAGACCTCTTCTATGTAGCAAAGAAAAATTGTCCCAATAAAAGGTAAAAAGATTGAATATGACTCGAAATACCACTTCAAACACTACACTGGCACTGTTAAAAGACTAAAAACAAGACAACAATCAATTGATAAAAAAACATGATGTTTGCTCCATGAAGCTACCAGTATTGTGACGTGTTTTAGGACAGAACCTCTTGAGGCAAGGACAATCAGGGGAGAGGGATGGAGGCGGTGCCACTTGATTTGCTAGATTGGCTCTTTAGATGGTTGCCCACTAATGACCATCACAGTAACAACCACATCACAAGGTTGGGATGTACACCAGCATATGGAACTCTGAATAAAATAAACTGTTGGCACCAGCCGCAATGCTTGTGCCGATTAGATTTAAAGATAAGGGTGTTGCAGAGTTGTGGAGGCAGGAGGCCTACTTCAATTCTACATGATAGTTCCCTTTAGTAGTTGTGGAGGCAGGAGGCCTACTTCAATTCTACATGATAGTTCCCTTTAGTATAGTTTAGTTAATCTCTGATGAGCTTTTCATAATGAAAAGTAGTAAATGATTGCATCGTTGATATTCAAATAAAATAAATCAATGTTTCAAAAGTTTATGGATGGGATATACTTCCTTTACTCCTGTTTATTTATTATATGTATTTTTTTGTATGAAACCTAATTTATTAATACAAAAGAATGACATATTGTTGAATTTAAAATTAGCATATTAATGACATTTGAAAGTATAGCTCTTACATTTTAAATATTTTTCGGACTAAAGAAGAACTCAACATAGTTTGAATCTAATTTGTCTAAGTCAATGTTTTTATAACTGCATAATTATCGTTTTAAAGGAATTCAGCAGCCTGAACAAGGTCATTTGGGGCAGACGGTTAGGTCATAGTAAAACAATACACAGACATAAGATGACTCTTCCTTAACAATACTAAAATAATAATGCTTGAGAAGGTAACGTGTGCAGAACTAGGATATCTGAGCTCCAGTTTGTTTTGGCTGTGATAGTGTCTGGTTGACAGTAGATGCATTAAAAAAGGACAGAGTAAGGGGTATGTATGATCTGCAGCATTAATAATTTAGGGTCACGGAGATGGCAACTAAATGATTCTTAACGGAGGTAAACGTTACACCTTGCTGTGCTAAGCTTACTTAAAGCATGACACCCTTCTGTGAGAGAACACAGGATTGTGGATATTGTTCAGGTGTTGGGTGACGTTACCAAAGTCAATGAAGCTCCTAGATTATTTCCTTGTCAGTAGTTATATTGGAAAAAATGAATTTCATACTACAGGGGTTACTAAAAGTGTTAAAAATAGTAAAAACAGTTATGACACATAGCATGACATTGCAAACAAATCTACATATAGGCAAACATATGCAGACAAATCTACATATAAAACAACATTGCAAACCAAACATTACAAAAAGAGTTATCTAGTGTTTTGAGTACTTGTATGTACAGTTATTCAAGTGGTTTTGTCATAATATGGTTAGCCTGTGACCGGCTTGTTACACAGTAGTTCAGAATGGGGAAAATCATAGAATAGCCTCACTAGACTGTGTGCACCCGTACTTAACCCTTTTACAGGTTTAACATGTGACTTAAAGGATGGGTGAAAGCAATTAACATCGCAAGATATTTGAATTGCCTCACAACCTGTAATTGTTTGCCTGCTACAAGTATGTGAGGGTCACTAGTAGGTATATTGGTTTTGTATAAATACATGCTGACTGTTTTAGACACATTGAGTTGGAGGAAGCTCTCTTTCAGCTATGTTGTGACTTGAACCATTGAACTGGTGAGCTTATCTGCAACATCTGCTTTCGTTTGTTCTGCCATCTACAAAAAAAAAACAGTGTCGTCTACATACATTAAGGTTTCAACCTCAGGACAAACAGATCGAAGGCCGTTGATGTATAGACTGAATAGGAGTGGACCAATAATAGATCCTTGGGACACCAGTCGGCAACTGCAAAAAGTAGGCATGTCCATCTTACTATTATGTTTCATTAACATTGAATTATTGGCATGGCAGATTGAGGCTGATATAATAACAGGTTGTGGTCTGACTTAATAGAGAACAGGGACATGTCTCCTCATAGTTAGCTTACAGACAGGGGCAGATTCTGGGACATCTGCATCTTCTTCTTCCTGGAGCCAATGTGTGTGTAGCTGTGGGAAAGACATACAGACATCAATGTTCACCATGCAGTATTTCACTATATTGTTATGTCAATCTCTCTCTCTCTCTTTCTCTCTTTCTCTCTCTCTCTCTCTCCATCAGGCTCATGCTTGCAGGTCAATGCTAGCTAATATAGTGAATAGTTGAATGGAAAGAGGTTAATTTATATTGTAGTCTAATTTATGAGTGCTTATAAGTTCATATTTTCCAGCCTGAGTATATGGAGATTACAAAAGCAAAATAAAAAGTTGTATTTTCTTACGCAGACTGTGAACCTGGACCATTGCTTCCCTCCGCTTTGTATTCATGCTTTCGAAACACTAATTCACACACAATTAGATGTGTATGTGAGCCTATAAATATTTGCCTATCCACAACCTAACAACCTATCCACTATTTATTCATTTTGGAGTTAATTAAGGGTTTTACACATCAGGCAAAGCCCCATTTTGTTTCTATGAATAGCAAAATGGGTTTCTGGCAAATAGCCTTATCAGCATCAGTGCTGCACTAATCCATATCTGTAAATGGGTTTGTGCTCTGATCCCTCTCAGTGCACTGCTCAGAGCATTCGTATGTGTGTTAGCAAAGCAGCATAGGCCTTTAACTGTTGTGTCACATTTGCCTTAGAGACTATGTGACTGTGGGCTTTTAACCGATCAATGGCCTAATTTCCTAATTACCCAATTGCAGTCTATAGTGTCATACAGTGCACAAGAAAACATCCGTGTTCTGCAGAGGAAAATAAGTGTTTCAATGAAGCAACCGTTCAACATGATATCCGTTTCACAATACGATACTTTTAGGCACATTGGCAAGATAATCTAACAGGGGAAAAAAAGACACAGCTCTTACTCCAGTTTCTTGAACTTTTCCTTCCCGGCGGCCACATATTGCTCCCCGCTCTGAAGGTGGTCCAGACACTCCACCTTGTGCCCTCCTCGCGGGGTGTAGATGTTCCTTACGGCGCCGAACGGAGCCTGCACCCCTCCCGTCACCTCCCGCAACAGAGTCTCAAAGTTGCACACTCGCTTCTCGTTGATCACTATGCGCCGCGCATCGTAGTAAGGGTCGCCGTTCCTGTACATGAAAATGTTCTTCACGACTGGCTGTGAGAGGAAGTTGGGCTTGTTATCGGAATTCATCTCTGTGCACAACGCTACATGCAAGTGCAGGTAAAACAGAGAGACGAACAATTCCAAGTGCACTCTTTTCAAGGTCGGAGATTCTGAACGATGATTTCTACAGCGTGACAATGACCTATCCATTATAATAATAATACAACTCCTCCATTTTGGCCAAAGGTTTGGGTATAACGGAGAAAAATAACCGAAAAATAAAATAACCGTGCCAACAAAGGGGGAGGGAATAAATACGGCTCAAAACGTTATCCTACTCCATCCAAGCACGAATAAGTTCACGTATTGGAAGGAGGCTTATCAGCGTAAAAGTAGAATTGCATTTCTTGTGTGTCTCAAATGCAAGGTGAAGTTGAGTTGAACGAGGCGCATGACTGGTGCGTCTCGGCTGCAGCACTAGCAGGTGACAGTGGGAGCTGCGTCTCTCTAGCGCCAAGCAGAGCAGGGGGACTCTGGGACTTCATCTGTTGAAGTGTATCTATGGAAACGCACCGTAATCCCCACAGCAATGTGCATGCCCTTCACAATTGAAACACGCATGCATACAACTAACAGGCAGGTTTTGGCCAACAATCACACTCTGAGAAGACAATGATATTCATGTTGACTTTAACACATACATAAACTAGCCAACACGAAGATGGCAATGCAAAAGTGAAACGAATTGACTTCAATGGTTGCAGAAACGTACATTATGCACGAAGGTGACATGGAGGTTAATTAGGCGCCACGGGACCAATTGGAGGTCGGGCGTGCGGGTGGCTCCACGAAATAAAGTATTGGAACAAATAACATGTTTGTTTTGTGGACCTAAATTGTGTTGCGTAACAACAAGGAATCATGCAGATAATTTGCTCATTACCAAGGGAGCTATTTCCAGTATAGAAGATAGGCATACAGGCCAGTGGGATTCATAACAGAAGTTGTGTGA
The DNA here is from genome assembly GCA_026745465.1 of Lota lota. NCBI lineage: Eukaryota > Metazoa > Chordata > Actinopteri > Gadiformes > Lotidae > Lota > Lota lota. The sequence continues at coordinate 316,564 of JACYXH010000470.1, read as the reverse complement.
AACCCTTCTCACTGGGATACACTGAAACTATTTGCAAATTGTTTTTTGTAATGCTGGCCTGACTCAAATGTCAGTCTCGAAGCTAGACGTAAGCTTTCTATCATTTTACTGGTGTTTCATGATGTCTATATAATTATGAGACTGCATTGAAATTATAAGCACGAGTAAGTGGGCTGTTTCTCATATAGGCGTGCGTGGTTGCTATACGCATGCGGTTAATCATCATGATGGTCATCATCAACCTCATTGTCATAATCCTCATTCTCAATGTTCATATTTGTACTTTCCTCTGCCTCATTTGCATCATAATTTGGATGATGGTGACGCTTATCAGAATCAGAATCAGAGTTGCTTTTACTACATCTTAGTGTACAAGTACGGGGGAAATGGAAAGGCAGAGACGTCAAGTTGGTCTGGACAGGGACGATTTTGTTTATTTAACATGCATTGTAGTTCTCGCAACACGCCACAAGATGACAGTATTAAATAACAAACACACACGCACAGATTGTTCAGATGCAAGTCCATATGAGATCAGTCATTGGGTATTTTTGAATTGCAATCTGTATTAAAGCATTATTACATTTGACCATAGTTACTGCCTTGAATAACCTTATAGGGCTTTTGATGGCACGCGTTGTACTCAAGGTTATTATACAGCAGAGGGGGCTGCAAAACAAATAAAAACTCAGAGACCTCGGACGCGAAACTCACACACGCGCGCGCGCGTTTGCCTGATAAACAGCGAGTAATTTGCTATAGACTATTTTGGGGGTAATTGAAAAAAATCTTTTTTTGTACAATTGCAGAGCAATGTCAGTTTTATATATTGAGTTCAACTGAGGACATTACTCTAAATAGATGTATGGAATTATAATTGTATATAAACATTTATTAAGCAATACACCTGAGTACTTAAGTGTAGGCTATAAAATAATCTGCAAGGAAGGAATGGTATTTTTTGTCTAGCACATAACTTCCCAGATGTGAAATCGGTGTAGGCCTATCCTACATTCAAATAGTTTGAGCCAACTTCATTAGACATTGACTAATCCCTTATTCAATCGTAAGTTGTTTCTTCTTCTTAATATACACTTTTTTCAATGTGTCCAGAATAGAGTAGTTATCATCAGCCATGTTGCAGTTCATATAGGCCTAGGCTCATTTATGTATGTCATTGCATGTTATTAATTTATTGTATTTTATTTAAAATGTTTGACAATTTTACATGGGATTATACTGATGAAGTATCTCAACTACAAACCAATTTTCATGCAGAAAAATATGTTTGTTCTTCTGTTCTTTCAATCTCTGTGTCTGTGCCAAGACATGAAACAGGTAATTGCCATTGTTTATCGGATTCGCCTTTTAAACGCCGCTGTGCCTATTTGTGTATATCAACTGTGTCTTCAATTAAATTAGTGGTGTGTGTGAGTGTGCATGTATCTGTCCTTGCATGGCCCAAATTGCTTTGTAATTGCATGACCCTGACAACATTTGGAAAAACTGTGCACAGCAATTGGCTGTCACAAACATCCCCGAGTGTCAACAGAGGGATTACGACTCACATACAATTTAATTTAGCATGGGTCCCCTCTTGTAGGCCTATTGCATTGGTGCCAATTGACATATATATTTTCCCCTCTGCACTCCATGAGTGTAATGAAGGAATACGCCAACTTCCAGGCTACTAGCTAATGTCGTTGTTATTGTTCACCAAGAGACTTAAACAACAAAAATATGTTGATGGATAATGTAGCCCTTTTCATGGTTGTGTGTCGTTTCATGTTGTAAAGCAGAATATAAAGCCCTCTAATCATTGAACACATTTGTTCACTAAACATATTGTTTTGAACATATTGGTTCATTCAGCTCAAAAGACTAGACTAATAGCAGAGCTATTCTATCTTTGCTAATATCCCAAAACAATTTCGGTGAAATGCTGTATTCTGCTTAGTCTTCTGTTGTGTGGTATTACCATATAGGCCTATAAACACAGCCTCAACACAACCGATTAAAGACATCCAAGGGACATCCACATCATATCGGTGTGTTATGGGCTGTTGGAACAACCATTGGTAGTTATTTGTTGCACAGCCATTAAACAAAAATACCCAGGTATTGAACTGTGAAATACCTGGGTATTTAAGGGAAAGAGAGAGAGAAAGAGAGGGAGAGATATAGAAAGACAGTAAGAGAGATGGAGAGAGGGACAGAGAGAGAAATACAGATAGACAAAGAGACAGATGGAGGAGAGGTAGCCACAGACAGACAGACAGACAGACAAACAGAGAGTGAGCATGAAAGACAATAGTTTAAGGTGAATATGTACAAATAAAAACACGGACTGTCTGATTTAAAGCCAAACATCCTTTTAAAACATACTTTATTAGACAATGTCATATTGTCCGGAAATCATACAATTTAGGACATATTGGTTTCTTAACTGTGATCCCCAGTGGCATAAAATGAATTCCATGCATCTTTAAAGTTCAAAGTAAACATTGAACTTTAGATATTAGATATATGTATAAGGAAATCAACATTGCAATATTGTTCAGCAATATTATAGCCTCAGCTCCACAATAAGGACAATAATAATTCATACAGTGCGAGTCTGTTTTTACTTGATCTTTAATATACCGCACAATACAACACAGGCCTTTATATATTACAATTACTTATACAGATGTACTTTTTTTTTTTGTTAATACCTCATAAGTCACATTAAACACAGTTTGTTTTAAATGTCATAAAAAGCAGCTTTCGGAACAGTCTCAAACTTTTCGATTATAGGTTTCTGTAAACAGTAAACATAAAGCTTTGTGCTTTTTTGGAAAAACTGTAGTCATGTTAGCCCCAGCCACATGTTTATCTATGTAGCACATGTATGTGTCTGTAAAAAATAAGTACATATATAATGGTACCACCTTTTAGGGATGGATTTGTGTTAATCTGGGATATATTTGAACAACAAATAATAAATCCATAAATATAGTATGTTTTCATCTGTCTCAATATATGTATTTGTTGCATCTTCTACCACATATAGTCCTATATGGGAGCGCAATGCTTCTGAGCCCACTTTAGTCTTTGGCAGAATGAACCAGTGATGTAATGATGAACACATACACACACACACACACACACACACACACACACACACACACACACACACACACACACACACACACACACACACACACACACACACACACACACACACACACACAAAGGTATTTTAACATTAAAGTGTAATTGTGGAAAAGTGGAAGAGTTAGAGAACCCTCCTCTTTCTCCATCTACTCATCTCCTGGATATGCTACCAGTCACCATATTAAACTCTACAACACATATTTCATAACTCGTCTATGATTATGATGGTTATTATATATCGGCAAGATATTAAAATAACAGCAAGAGTGAAGATGACAGGAAATCCCTTCAGGTTGAAAGGCAATTGATCATGTTTGATTGGCAATAGATCAATACTTTGTCTGAGATTTGTGTTAAACAACATCTCAGTCAGGCATTAGGACTCACTGGATGGTTGTTCATCTTATCAATATTTGTGTAATTCAGAATGAGTTTTTGTAACCCTAGGTTTTTTACTTGTTGTTATTGTTATTAACAAAACAATGCATGCAAGTTATATTGATCAAAGTCATTCTAGAAATTGACAAGATGCTAACACCTACAGGTGTCCAGGCAAACAAAACTACATTCAATAATTATGCAAAATATTTTCTGGGCCACATTGAAATGCTCGTGTGCCTGGAAAACTATTTCAGGATTTTTTAGGTATGACATTTTGGACTTAAGAAAATAGATAACCCTTGAGATTTTGTAAATAACATCATCAGATCATTTGGTAACTTCTAATGCGTTTCCCTAGAATACCAATATTTTATAATTGTCCATGACTCATATGACGTGCAATTTATATGATTGATTTATGATTTTAGTCGGGATGAAATACTTTCAAATTAATTATTCATGTAAATAAAGTGGTAGAGTGTTGACCGTAGTACAGCACAATGAAGGAAACAAATTAAAGATTAATAATTGGCAGAGAAAATGTGGCATTCCATGTCCAAAACTCTATGGTTTTCTAGACATGGGATGTCAAGTTGAATCCCGAATTACAATCGACTAAGTTCCTCTCTCCACAGTCAACATCCTGGTGAAACGGGTCACAGCACAGCTTCACGTTTCCATTGATGAAAGTAAAGACTACCACAAGTTTTGAACAGCATTTTGTCGGCACTTACAAACATCGCCCGAGAAACGACACCACACTCTTTATCACCACCGTCACCAACATTCCTGATGCCATTAATTTCCCTCCATCCATCCATCCGCTCATCAACCCATCAATTCATTCATTCATTCATCCATCCATCTGTCCATCAATCCACTCACCTATCCATCCATCCACCCCTCCATCCGCACCTGTTCATCTATTCATCTGTCCATGCATTCATCCACCCACCTATTCATCCACCCATCCATCCATCCGTCACTTATCCACGTCTGTCTCCATCCGCCTCTCTCTCTCGCTCACTTCCTGCGTGTGATTCCCCAAGTCAGCTCATCAGACGGCCAACCAATGTTGCAGCTGTGGAATAGAACAGGACATATTATTGCAAGTTGGCAATATATCAACCTGATGAACCGTTAAAATGACCTAAGAGACCGATTCCCAGGTCCCTCTAAAAACGTCACACGCGTTATGTTTCATGGCAATCGAGTTGCATTATTGCAGTATTATCATAGATCGTATAAATCGATGTCTAACTTGACGTTGTTTGTGTAGTCCTGGGTTGCAGACGTACCGTGAACTGTCGCACTTCGCCGTTGTCGACCAGGTGGTGTTCTGTCTCAGGGGTGATGGCGTAAGCTAGTCTCTACTCACACAAAGAAGCACACAAAGAAGATAATGATCAATAATCCCGGAGCAATCGATAGTGATGTTAATGGCACCAAGTCAAAAAATAATGTGTCCATCTGTGTATAGGATAAAGATGTTTTCCCACAAATTAAGTCCATCTTTAAGCTATATTGTGCACATGCCACTTGTCGGCATTTGTGCTGAAACAGTAAGTAACAGTAAGTAGAATGTATTAACATAGCAGTTTTTAAATTACTGCCCATACTTGTGTTCCAAAGTCTAAAATCAGGCCACACCACTGGCTGACAAACTCACATCGCAGAACTTCCCAGGGAGTGAGCATAACTTGTAGATGGCGTAGAGGGGAACCATGCTCATGGAAGAGATGGCCAGGCACCAGCCCACCATGTTAGCCCACGTGGGAAACGTGTACGAACCATAGCTTGGAGGGTTGAATGTGGCGAAGCTCACCACGACCATGAACTGCGGAGGACAGAATAATTATTTCATATATGTATATATATCATGTTTAATAGTACTCCAAGTAGTGCATGTCCATATCACTGCATGAATAAAATAATTGTACCAGTAACATACAAACACCACATAAGAAAAAAAAGAACCCTGTTAAAAGGGTAAGTCAATGCCTAGCCTAAATTTCCAGTCTCTCTTGTGACATTTTCGTTCGACAAGAGAGCCTGGAGGAAGACCAGGTGGCACTTGAGCAGTGATTGGGGGGATTGGTTCGAAGGGTGGAACTGGTAGCTTGATGGACCAATGGCTGCTGCCAACATGAATCTGATGGCAACCGGAAGTAAGGGAGCTGGACAACGCATTTGGTCAGATTATACGCTGTAAATAATATGGATGTAGCGTCCACAACCCATTGGTTTACACTCAACCGTTATGAAGCCTCAGATTTCACGTTATTAGCGCCGAAGCCAACCTCACACTCGCTCAAGCTAGCATGCGTAGCAAATGGAAAACTACAACCAGACTTCTTGTATTTTACCGAGAACACTTTGTGTGGAATCACCGAAAAAAGAAAAAAAAACATTAGGGAAGTATTTGGTTGAGAAAGCTCACCAGTAGGAAGCAGGGGCTGACAAATTTCCAGCACAGCCGCCAGTACAACCCTGGTCTGTGGCCTATCATCTCCTCGATGTCATCACTGAAGCGGTCTACGCCTGAAACGGTTCACACAGACAATCCATGCTCAGTGTCAACATCCCCCCACACTACAACAGTAGAAACACCCCCCCCCCCCCCCCCCCCCCCTTCACTTCATTCACTTCAACAATTAATGTACCTTGTATCGCAACTGTGCAAAAAACAACCCTTTTAGAAAAATGTTATACGCATTCAAAATGATGATTAAAGTGTAACTGTAATCTAAAAGGTACAGGTAGACGTTTACACAGAGGAACTTTTATTAAAAGATATTGGAGTGACCCTCCCTGTCTCTAGCGTCCAAGGCCACATCTCTCAACATTTAACCAAAGATGCGAACTGATGACCAGATGTTGAGTGGCACTGGATGGGGAGGGATTCAATGGATTGTGTAGCTGTGGTGGACTACCACACAGAACAGTGTCTTATTAAAGGCTCTTGTCAGCCATCACGGGGTCTTGGAAAAGGCCAAGCGGGAAACCCTGGGGCTAGATTTATGTGTCTTGCCAGGATCGGGATCTATTACTAGAATAAGGGGCAGTGGACTGAGCCTCACCACCAATGGGTCCGGTTTACCCCCTACATGGATCTCAGTGATACAAACTGAATAGAAAACATCCGGACCAACCTTAAAGCCAAACCGTGAGATAACCTGTTATCAATGTCCTAACGTGGTGGTTTCCCACCTTAATGAAATAAAATAAAAAATTGGTGTTATGTTTGGGTGTTTAGGGCAGAGTGCCACAAGCATCAAATGAGGTGGTGGTATGCCTTAACCACTAGTAGCAATGTTTGCATGTGTAAGAACAAACTTTCAATTCTAAAGGCGTCATGTCAGCATTGTTAGAAACATGACAAATTTCACCACATTAATGCAGAATGTGTCTGTTGTGATTCAGCCAATCGTTGAACAATCTTGGACACCCTTAACCCAACATGGCTCAGACACGACCCTGAAGAAGCCAAAAGCCAATATTGGAAAAAATAAATAAAGAATTATAGATTATAATACATCTCTGGAATTGTTGGAGTGTACTGTGTGTGTGCAGCACCGCCCAAGATCCATATCACATCACATCTCATCAGCTCCTTCCTAATGGGCCATCGGCTTGGCTGGCCATGAAGCAGACACCTCCTCTAACTTCTCTCACCGTAGAACCATGCGATGCCAATCGCCTCAATGAGCACTCCAAACAGGATGGATGTTCCTGCTGCAAAGTGGTCCAAGAGTGTGAACACATACATGCCTCCCTGGGGAGATGAGCGATACAAACACAACATCACATTTGTTAGGAGCATTAAAGCACACAGGAGGATGGCAGGTGCCATTGTGTGCATCACAGTTCGAGGGTCGCCTCATACCGTTTGTACAAAGTTAGTACCAAGTCGTTCAGTTTAAAGGAGCAGTGGGCAATGTTTCTGTCAAATAATTAAAGTACTTGATTAAGTACAAATTATTAAATTATTCAGCAGCTATCTGTAAATCAAATTTTCTGCAACAATAAATAAATATAATCTATCTAAATACAATATGATTGTGTAGTAGGCTGTCAAATTTTTCTTTCAACCCATCAGCCAGAAAACCAATCAGGGTTTCATGTCAGGCATTAGGACTTGATCATCTTGGCAATGTTTGTGTAGTTCAGAATGATTTTTTTCCATGTTCCATGTTGCCTTTCTCTGCCTAACTATGCTGATCTACGTGTGCACGATTGGTGGGAGGGGCTTAGGGCAAGGGGAATTTGCCCTAAGACACAAAAAATGTCTTTCTTAATTCTTGTCGGTTAGTGGAATTTCCTCTAAACCTTACCTACTGCTCCTTTAATCTAAGATAAATATGATTCTCAAAGAGTCTACCTACAGTATTTTGATCTCCCATAGACTCATTCCTTAGGGGCCTACAACTAAAAGCTATCATTATGTTAATGATATAATGTTTCATGTCATACAACACTCGGATGTCCAACCTGCTACATCTATTGTCTTCTTGATAGAAAACATTTATTTGTGCTGTTTATTCAAACAATGGAACACCCTTCAAGTCTCACTCTATACTCAATAATGCAACGTCATAAACATTATCTCGCCATCTATCGACCGGCAACGCTGTTTCATTACGGTTGTCAATGAATAACCAAATGTTAAGCCGAGCTAATGCTCAACAGGAAATGAAGAGGATATAGAGAATGGTGAGGGGGTTACTATGTACAGCTGAACGGCTGCTGTCAGAGTGCAATTAAACAGTGACGGATCGCTCCTTGGATAAGGTATGCAGGGGCGATACTCACATTGGTGACGCAGAAGAGGGATATGAGGAAGGTGGAGACGACGATGAAGAGCGTGAAGAGCTCTCTGTGCTTGTGGAGGCACTTAAACTCATCGATCAGCCCCGTAATGACGGACTCCATCCCTCCCATCTGAGGACAGAGTGCATAAGAACCAAGGCTGCAGCAAGGTCATCTACTAAAATGTACATGTTGGGATTTGCCTTGATGAGATTGTGTGGTTGTGTGTTTGTGTTTGCGTGCTTGTGCGTCTGTGCGTGTGGCTGCATGTGTGCATGTATCTGCATGTGCGTGTGTGTGTGTGTGTGTGTGTGTGTGTGTGTGTGTGCACACTTACAGCACTATCAATGCCCAAGGTCAGTAGCATGATGAAGAAGATTACCGCCCAAACAGATGACCCGGGCAACGTCGCAATGGCCTCTGGGTAAATCACAAACACCAGCCCAGCGCCTAAAATGTAGAAAAATAAACTAAATAATTGTATTATATATCACTTATCATGACAGTGCATCTTATCTCAACAGATTGTTGTGGTGATACAACATGATGTCATACATAATGACGTCATGTTTCACATATGCCAAATATGTAAAGGTACATTAAGTCAAACATGGACCTATAGAAGATAATCCATACCATCTCGAGCGACCTTGTCCAGAGGCACATTGTGCTTGTGGGACATGTAGCCCAGGAAGGAGAACACCACGAAGCCAGAGAAGAAGCTGGTCAGGGAGTTGATGGAACTGGTGATGATGGCATCTCTGGGTGATGACAATCAGGCACAATTAGTGAATTAAAATAAACAAATTTCGTTTTTTAAATGCTGATTTCAATATGCAATTGCTTGAAGATTGATTATTAGTGGATGACATTATTATTCCAAAGTGTTTTTTCTTGTTTTGGTGTTAATCATGCTATCTGTTGAGCAGATCTAGTGCGGCATTTAGCTGCTATTTAAATGCTTTCTTGATGCCGGTGTGTTTATGATGTGCTTGTGTATGTGCAAGCCTGTGTGAGATCAATGGATAAGCCTGCTTCTCTTCCTCCTCCTCTTCGTTCACCTCCTCCTTTTCCTTTTCCTTCACCTCCTCCTTCTCCTTTTCCTTCACCCCTCCTCCTCCTCCTCCTCCTTTTCCTTCACCTCCTCCTCCTCCTTATTTTCCTTCACCTTCTCCTCCTCCTACACCTCCTCCTTCTCCTTCATCTCCTTCTCTTCCTTTTTCCCTTTACCTCCTCCTTCTCCTTCACCTCCTTCACCTCCTCCCCCTCCTCCTTATTTTCCTTCACCTTCTCCTCCTCCTACATCTCCTCCTTCTCCTTCATCTCATTCTCTTCTTTTTTCCTTTACCTCCTCCTTCTTCTCCTTCACCACCTCCTCATCCTCCTCCTTAACCCCTCCCCCCCTCTTCTACATCACCTCCTTCTTCTCCTGTATCTCCTTCTATTCCTTCTCTTCCTTTTTTCCTTTACCTCCTCCTTCTCATTTACCTCCTCCTCCTCCTCCTTCACCTCCTCCTCCTTCTTCTTCTCCTTCACCACTTCCTCCTCCTCCTCCTTCACCCCCTCCTCCTTCTTGTCCATCACCACCTCCTCCTCCTCCTAGTCTCCCTTTCTCCTATTTCTCTCACCTGTAGCAGTTGTTGCTGAATTTGTTGTAGCTGGAGAAGGCGATAAGCACACCGAATCCGACGCCCAGAGAGAAGCAGATCTGCGTCGCCGCCTCTATCCAGACCTGGTGTTTTGGTGGTGGAGGTGGGTGGTGGTGATGGTCGTGAAAGTGATGGTGGTGGTGGAGGTGAAGGTAGTACATGTAGTGGGGGTGGTCGGTGGTGGTTGTGGGATGGTCAGGGTTGTGGGATGGTGGTGTTGATGATGGTGAAGGTGGTGGTTGGAGGTGGTTGTGGTGGTCAGCCATAGTGTGGGTGGTGGTGCTGGAGGTGGTGGGTGGGGCAGTTGTGGTGGTGGTGGTGGGTGGTAGTGGTGGAGGTGGTAGTGGTGGAGGTGGTGGACAAGAGGGGTAGGGACAAGCACGGTTGTGTGAAGTGGCAATACAAAGGGCCAGGCGAGGGGGAGAGGGGCCGTTATTAGGGATAATTGCGGGAAACTCATTCAACAGAAGTAGATGAAAGACACGTGTGAATACTGGGGGGTAATTTTGCAAATTGCTGCCCAATGCATGTGTCTAATCTAATTTTCAAATTGCTACCGTGTACTGCTCTCCCCTTATTCTTCTTTCGTTCACTCTCCCTCTTTCTCTCCCTCTCTCTCTTTCTCTTTCTCGTTCTCTTTCATTAATCCTGTGTGCTTACTCACTAAGCTGACGTTTAGTTCCACCCCTTTATAGACAGTAAGTTGACACTTGTCAATCTAAACCACATACTATTTAATGCCCTGTGCTCTGCAGCCCTGTCCTCCCCCATTTTCCTCTCCTCTCCTCTTGATCACCCCTTCTCTCCTCTCTTCGTCTTCATTATGTATGGTTACTTATTGTGAAGATGCTGCCACAAATGGGATTGCAAAAAAATACATTTAAAAAATACATTTATAAATAATCAAAACCTTCAAACGCATTTGGATAGATTTTCACATTATAACACGATGGTGCATTGGTCATCAACATCCAAAACACTGTCAAGTATATTTTATAAATATGAAAATTATTCTTAATAAAATATTATTATTATTGTGGTGATCATGCCTAGGTAACATGGATATGATTCTCCTAACAATGCCCGCCCCACTGTGATCCACCTCACCCCACCCCCATCCCCACCAACATCCCCTCCGCGAGGCTTGCCTGGGCATCGCAGAGTCGCAGGAAGTCCACGGAGAGGTAGGCCCTAATGCCGTCCATGGCTCCCGGCAACGTGACCCCGCGGATCAGCAGGACGGTCAGCACCACGTAGGGCATGGTGGCTGTGATCCACACCACCTGCACACACACACACACACACACAGAGTCACGCACGCGAACACACACAAATAGATATATACACACACACACACATACAACCACACACACACACACACACACAGGCATGCATGCGCACACAGGCATGAACGCGCACACATATACACTCACTCACGCACACAAACACACACACACACACACACAGAGGCATGCACGTGCACGCACACACTCACGCACACACACACACACACACACACACATGCGCACACACATATACACAGAGGCAGGCACGCAAACACACACTCACTCACACATGCATGCGCATACACACACACACACACGCAAATAGATGCATACACACAAACAAAAGCACACACACACACACACAAACAAACACACACACAAACACATACACAAGCAGTCACAAATGGACGCACACAAACACACACACTCATACACACACACACAAACAAACTATGTTTAAAGTCCCTGCATATTCAAAGGCTTTCAGGGTAGATCAGTACCTTGCCAGAGGTCTTGACCCCCTTCCAGAGGCTGAAGTAGAGCAGCACGATCACCACCGCCAGGCAGGAAGTGAGCTGCCAGCGAGGTTTGCCCAGGTCGTCGATTCCTCCGCTGTCCTGGATGTGGAGAACTCCTCGTCTGAGAAATTCAAACAAAAACACACCAACACAGTCAGAGGCTCAGATGACCTGGATCAAACAAGAAACCCTTTGAACGAATAAGTCAAAAATCATTAAGAACACACAAAAGGTGCAAAAACAATCCCTAAATGGCTCAATAATGACACACCAGTAATACGATTTTGACATGCAGAAAAAGGTGACATTGACGCTCTCTGAAAATGACATTAGCAGTGAGCAAAAAAGAGTATTAGTAGTATTTCTTTTTCTATCACAAGAATAGTAATTGATTAAACAATGATGAGGGCAGCAAGACATAGGCCGACATAAAGATTGTTTCATAAAAGTTTATAGTTTTGCTTCTGCTTGGCTGAAATAGGCACAATCCTTTTTCTTTCTTGCATATTTTCGGTTTGAAAAGGAAAGAAATGATAAAGCGGCAGAAGAGCTATGTTGCCTGCTCCACTCAGCTGGTCAAATTGCCCCCAGGTGGATGTATGGAAATAGAGCCCTGCTGATTTGCATGGCAGGACAGAATGGCTTGGATGTCACAACAGAACCACCCCTCACGTCTCCAGTGAAAGGATGACACCTGGTCGGACCCACCGGGAGGGACGGCCACGAACACAGCGGGGAAAGGGACTTTAAAATAGCACCAAAAAAAGACGTACTGCGTTTCATAATGCCACTTGAAATTGCAAGTGATGTGATCGTGCAACATGCTTAGGTTTGTTTGAACATCATTTTGTTCCGCGATGATTTCAGACGAATAATTTTTGCATTATTAAACCAATTATGACCAGCACAATCTTTGTCATGCTACCATATGATACCGCATTGTATACAATACTTGTTATACCCTCGCAAATATAAAAGCACCTTTTTCACTTTTCTACCAAATTAAAACAATTACAATTGCTCCTGACTTTAAAGTTCTATGATAATAGATGCAGACCGGGTCAAGAAGCCTTGTGTGACCGCGGACTCACTCAAAGTACTCCTGTGCGGGCGTGGCCTTGTCCGAGTCGTTCATAGAGCTGTTGTGGGCCCAGTCGGAGCAGTTGGGGCTGTTCCAGGTGTTGTTGCAGTGGACCCAGGGCAGCTCGCTGGTGAAGGACGAGAAAAGGTAGAAGAGGGCCCAGGAGATGATCACGTTGTAGTAGAAGCCCACATACAGCGAGATGAGGATCACCGTGTAGCCCACGCCTGCAGAAAGCAACCAAATAAACACGTTTGTGTGTTGAAGGTCCTTACCATGGTTGTATGTCATGCTTTGTTTCCTCAAATACTATTCAAGGCAACTCCTCAAGCATTGGTGCACAATATAAAGCCTCTAGATTTAATAATTGACATGACATCTTCCCTCAAATGGAAATGTGAGGTAGTCAAAATGACACGTTGGGTGGAGTGTGTCGATTTGGCAGTGTAGCTGAAAAGAATTGTGTCAGGTTTGTGACATGTTAGAAACATAATTTGTTGTGTATGCTAATTGTAATTAATTGAGGTAGAATTGATTGAATAAAACATCACTAGCCCCAATGCTAACGTTAACCGCGGTACAAACGCTGATCGCGATACAAACGCTAATCGCGATACTAACACTAATCGTGATGTTAATGCTAGGTTTTCCCTGCCAAATGTTTACTGTTTTGTTTAGTTTGATTTCCTCATAATCAGCAGTGTTGGCCACAGCTTGGAAGAATCGTATTGGTAAATATGGATATGTGCATACTGACGTAGACAGAAAACACAATCGTGTGGGTGTGTGTTGTGAAACGCCCTGGACAGAATAATGGATACAGGGGACATCCAAACGGTCTTCACCATGAAACCACGAGACATCATCACGTGTCCCAGCACTGTCTCTGTTTCTATCAGAGGACATCATACATCACTCTGAGCTATCAGTTATATCAAACAGCGGTTGTTAACAACGAGACAGAACCCACACGCTATCTCAACAACACTATTATCTTCCTGTAACCTATAAAAACCAGCTATCTTTGCTTCCTAACACCCCTATCTCCTTTAATAGACCTTGAAAAGACTTGAAAGTGTGGATCGGTCCACATTGTGACTTATCGGTATCAAACACAATAGCTGATTGCGCTAATAGAGCGAAAAGCCGGGGGCTCTCGGCGTTATACCCACTTATCGCTGAGCTCCTCCAACAACATATTGTCAAAGGCTTTCAAGAACGCCAGCCAGTCCAAACGGTGATAAGAGTGCGGAAGCCGTTTCTTTTTCTTTTAAAGGTTGTCGCTCTCTAATTTTTCTGTAGCGTTCAGATTATCTGCCCTTTCGTTTCACCGCAAAGGTCAAATTCCTTGTGAGGCACAATGGGTAAGCCTTTTGGCTGGAAAAGCTTGACCAGAAGGGCAGGTGTGTATAGTATGTGTATGTATGTATAATATAAATGTGTATGTTGAGGATGGGGGGCCCTTCGCCCAGTCCTATGCGGTCTGACTCCACACGTGTCCCTCATCATTGCCATCGATCCTGAGGGGAAATGGCATTGTTGATCAGCATAATTACTGTTGATACTGGTGCACACGTGTGTGTGTGTGTGTGTGTGTGTGTGTAGATGGGTGTGTTTGTTAGTATATGTGTGTGTGTGTGTGTGTGTGCTTGCGTGTATGTGTTAGCACGTGTGTGTGTGTGTGTGTGTGTGTGTGTGTGTGCGTGTGTATGGGAGTAATTACTGTTATCCCCCTGCAGAGCGACAAAGCGACAGAAGGAAGTGTGTGATTAGAATGTCAACGTACTCAGTGGGTTTCTGACAGACAACACATGTTCACATGCACGCACACCGCAAACCCATCCCTGCACACTCGTGCACACACAACACACATCCATATATGCACATTTCCCACATATTAAAGTGTGTCCTAATACTCTGAGTATTGAAGAAGCGAGATGTCCCTCGCTTGACAGAAGAAGTAGTACAGATGAAGAGTCCTAAAAGCCCAATTTATCACTTACCTTCCATTTGAGTGCACGCACGGCCAGATGTACGTGTGTGTGTGTGTATGTGTGTATGTGTTTGAGTGACTGTGTGTGTGTGTGTGTGTGTGTGAGGTGGTAAACAACACCTGTCATTGTCAGGCGACACACGGACAGACAGAGAAATCAACAGAAACATGGACAGACTGTTGGATAGTTAAGGGGGCTGGTAGACTGGTGTGTGTGGGTTTGTGTGTGTGTGTGTGTGTGTGTGTGTGCGTTTGTGTGTGTGGGTATGTGTATGTGCATCCGTGCGTGAGGGGGTATGTGTGTGTGTGCGTGTGTTGAAACGAAATCGATTGTTTGTCTGTAAGCGATGGCCGTCACTTACCTTTAAATATGGGGCAAATCTTCCAGACCCCTGCAGCCCCTTCTCTGTTGTACTGTCCAAGGGCCAGCTCCATGTAGAATAGAGGCATCCCCGCTATCACCATGAAGAACATGTAGGGCACCAGGAACGCACCTGTACACCGCACACAAATGCACGGTAGATAAAAGGGTGATTTATTTTTACTAGCGCCCCGCCCGTTCAAAATGTGCCGGTTTGGAATGGGATAATGGCTTGGCCTCCAGTATTGGTGCTTTCAGCTTTCTCGAGAACCGCTCATCCAAAGAACCTCACACTCGTCACTGTGCTTCCTTGGGTGCTCGGCAATACACGCCCCAAGTGTGATGTCGATCGGATGTCGAGAAAAACAAAGGACAGACATACATACAGTGACTCCTCTAATTATAGTTAGGTATCATATCTCATTTATTTCTTAAAGAGGTTTCTTTCTTAAAGTGCTCGAATATTTTGTTGTGTAAGAGTGTACTGCATCATATACGTTTTGTGAAGAAAGTCATCAACTCAGTCAAATCAATCAATCTATATATAAAAATATTGGCAAAATTAGACTATTTATGTCAAGTGGACAAATGGAGAATGGAAATCCCGGACAAATTAGGGCAATGTTCCGACTTTTTGTGATTTTCTTTTATGTTGCAGACCGGGATTTTTCCCAACATGCACGTGAAGATGTATATCGACCTTCTCTCTTACATTAGAGAATTGCAAGAGCAATGGTTCCCCATTTAATCCAAAAAGATCTTGAGATCCTTTTGGTTAATCAGATGGAATAAGATACTATTTACCTCTAGACCAACCAAAAGCAATGCGTTTCTATGACTTTATTTCCTTACTAATGTGACTTTGTTATCATTTCCCTCAAGTTACACACACACTTACACACGGACAGAGCCACCACCCACTCGTCACTCATGTCAACTCAGCTTTTTTGCATTGACTCAACAAACAATGACGATAGTGTCTGTCGGCAAAACATCACACGTCCTGTACAAATGCATTGTAAGTAAATCAGCGGTGACAACGGTTAGCCGTTGAGAGCGACACTGCGCTGTGCCTCCCATCGCCAGAGGGTAGAGGCTCTGCTACCAGCAGGGCTTCTGTCCGTCTTTTGCTATGGGCAATTATGACCACTTTTAAACCTAATAGGGGCTCTATGTTAAACAGCTGTAATTATCCTCCCGCGATTGTTGGACCTAATCTATGCTGTAGCAGCAGCTGCGGTGGGCTTTTCCCTATTTTGATCTCTCTGAAGGGGCCCCAGACCTCAAACGGAGCGTTTTACAGCGAAGACATCACTTGCGGAAGCAGGGCGGGGGGGGGGGGGGGGGGGGGGGGGGGGGGGGGGGGGGGGGCATGCGGTCTCACACACACATAGACACATGCATGCAGTCTCACACATTGCTTATTAATACAAATATCTTTCTATATTTTTCTTCTTCAAGTAGAGCCGTCTCCTACATTTGTATCTATAACTACTCTTCGTGTAGGACACAACCTGTCTGCTTTCTTCATTTTTTTCTCCAAAAGACAATAAAGGTTGGATTTGAATCGTCATGACGACCTGCCGACATCCTCTCATCCATCCTTCTTGGAAGACGTATGTGTCTCTTATGTGTGCGATAGAGACAGGGATGTTGAAGCAAAAACCTTTTGTATTTTTCTCTTTATTCCCTCCCTCCCTCCCTACATCCCTCCCTCTCTCCCTCCCTATGTTATTGTTTATCCGTCTTCCTTACCCCCTCCGTTCTTGTAGCACAGGTAGGGGAACCTCCAGACGTTGGCCAGGTCTACGGCGAAGCCGATGACAGACAGCAGGAAGTCGATCTTCTTGCCCCAGGTCTCCCTCTCCGCAGTCCCGCTGGGGTCAGTCTGGGGCGGGGCCACCACCGGCCCCGCCCCAGCGGCCACCACCAGGGTGCTGGAGGTGAACTGGACCCCGTTCTGCTCCTTCACCAGGATCAGCTCCACCTGCACAGGAACATGGAGGTCAACGCTTGCAGGTTCAATCTTATCAATTAAAGTACAAATAAATAAATTTGGTCTTTTGTTTTGTGAAGTACATTAGAAAATAAAGTAGGAATGTTGGAGACATCCTAGGAACCCCATTTATACAAAAGAAAAATACGATTTACAAGTTCAGACCAAAGTTGACACGCACAGTAATGGATCATCATCAAATGTTTCTATCCTAAATACACACTGCATCGTTGGATGACTGATTGGATGACTGATGTGTTTGCTGGTTGTAACATTACATATCGTTTGGTAACTGTTAAGCCGTGTTAAAATCAGGATGTGTCTTGAAGAAAGTAAAAAACAGAAATAATCTGCTTTAACAATTTAACATATGTTCAACATCGTAGTTACAACGCCCATGTTTTCTATACTATAATACTTTATAATTGATATACATAATCAAATGATTTGATTAATTGATCATTCTATCATATATGGGTATATATATAGCGCACCTTTTGTGCTGGTATAGTGACATGGGTGTCAAATAATAAATAAATAAAATAATAAAATAAAATAAAAGGTACAAACGGAAACAACACTTAACCTATATGTTTGTTTTATTGACATTTACATAGAGCAGAGAGTTTTTTTTTCTCCATATTTCTGAGAACACACACACACAAGTCTGCCTCTGACCTCTTTGGGGCCCATGGTGTTGGAGGCAGGTTTCTCTGGGGCCAACCCTGAGGACATCAGGCCGACAGGAGCTCTTCCTCTATGCATGGAGAGAGAGAGAGAGACACAGATAGAGACAGAGACACAGATAGAGACAGAGACAGAGACAGAGACAGAGAGAGAGAGAGAGAGAGAGAGAGAGAGAGAGAGAGAGAGAGACAGAGAGAGTGAGAAAGAGAGAGAGAGAGAGAGCAAGCGAGAGAGAGGGGGAGGGGGGAGTTGAAACAGGGACGAAGATGGGGTTATAACAGAGATAGAATAAAAAAAGAAAGGTAGAGTGAAAGAAAGAAAAATTTATTAAAGAAAGAAAATAGAGACAGAGACAAAGAGATAATTGGGGCATCAGTACAAAACCAAAACAGGGATGGCGTATCAAGCTCAAGACGCACTTGTTGATCGCCATTTTGATTGCTGTCTGCAATAGACTGGACTTTTGATTTTGCCATCTTTTGCAGGACATACATTTTGAAACACAATACTTTGCAACACATTGATTTTAAGTATTTCAATATCAATATTCTCTCGAAATTTTCCATCCTATTTCACCAGCTTGTGTGTTCTATACTTTGTGGGAGAGGATGTTTTGACCATTAAACTGAAACGGACTGTGTTCAGTCAATGGGGTCGGGACACCATTATCCGTCAGTATCTGATTTCATATTATCAAACTAATTCTAACAAATAAAAACAAGTACAAACTAGGCCCCACAGCAATGGCGAAACGATTAAAACCCCTCCTTTTATTTTTTGCATTGACTTCATATACCACTGAATAGCATTACAAATGTTAACACCAGAACTCATCGAGGTTAAATATTTCATCAATGTCAATAATATAATACGTACTTCAGGAAACAATAATGTGGAAGAAAAACTCACCTTTAAGAAGAAAAATAAATAAATAAAATAGAGGTCAACGGTTATTATCTTTTTCTGGCGACCGCACAGTGACAGTTTAATTCCAGTTGTGGTGAAGCTCTTCCATGCGTTGTGAAGTGACGTTGACCATATCTGTAGACCCTCGCCTGGTCGAATTCACAATGAAGCAAATGGGAGAGACAGAGAGAGAGAGAGAGAGTGTCTAGAGGAGAGAGAGTGAGCGAGCAAGAGATGTGTAGATAGACAGTGGTTTAGATAAAAATGGGGACAGAGAGAGGTATAATAGATAGATAGATGGATAGATAGATAGATAGATAGATAGATAGATAGATAGATAGATAGATAGAAGATAGATAGATAGACAGATAGACAGATAGATAGATAGATAGATAGATAGATAGATAGATAGATAGATAGATAGATAGATAGATAGATAGAGAGGAGAGAGCTCAGCAGACCACCTTGTGAAGTGGTCCCACTCTGGAGATCTGCCCCTTGAAATATGACACACACTCACACTCTGTTACCTCCACCCACCTCTACCTCCATCCCACCCACAAGCACACACACACACACAGGAAAGCTCACACACGTGTGCACTGTCACTCAGTTACTCGTGCACACACACACACACACAGAAACACACACACAGTATTTTTCTCTATGTCTTTCTCTATCTCTTACTCAGTGACATTGTCTTATTCTTACTTAAAAGTATGCCACCCATTGAAGCAGAATGGCACACACACACACACACAGACGCAGACACACACACACACACACAGACTAATGCACAGTATTTGTCTCTATGTCTCTCTCTATCTCTTACTCAGTGACATAGTCTTTTTCTTACTTAAAATTATGCCACCCATCCAAGCAGAATGGCACAAACACACACACACACACACACACACACACACACACACACACACACACACACACACACACACACACACAGGAATTAATAACATTACATTATAGGACATTTGCAGATGTGGACGACAGTAATAGCAAAGGACAGTTAACAGTGCCCACACATTTTTCTTCTATAATAAAGACACTGAGCTTCACTGCAACAAAGTTAGAAATATGATGGATGGGGGCCCAAGCAACAGTCTGTATCATACAGTATTTCCAGCAAGTGTCGAGAGTCTCCAGCCTACAGTAGCCTACAAACAATCAACCCAATCCTGCACAAACACACCGACACATGCATGTACAAACACACCCACACCCACACCCACACACACACACTCTTGTCCATGTCCCTTCCATCAGAAAAATCACATTAGCTCTCATTTTCCAACAGGCCTTTATGGAATCATTCGTAACTCGTGGGCCCTCTGCTGCGTGACACCTGACCAAAACAGATTGACACCGGGACCTCAAATAACACAATCAGCCTTCCTGCCACGGAGAGGATTTATAACGGACAGACATGACCCGAGCCACCAGCCCATGGTTAACAAACCAATCACAATGATCAATCAGGCCATCGTCTCCTCGTCTCCTCATTACTCATACACACACACACACGCACGTGCGTGCATGCAAACACACATGCACAAACACACATGCACACACACACACACACACAACCAGGCATGTACACTCACACAGAAGGTCCCACACACACACATGCGCAAAAAAACACAACACATGGACACACACACACACAGGCACATGCACACACACAAACACATAAATGGACACAGACACACACCAGGTGTTGTATCAGAAATCGGTGCGGTGATCGGAGACAGTTTCGACGGTGCTGTAATGAAGTGTCTTGTTTTCATAAATGCAACAGCTGTGACCTGGTTGGGGGGGGGGGGGGGGGGGGGGACGACGACAATGGACGGACAGTACAGAGGGCACCAGAATCTGTTCTTCACAGGTTTGATTCCATACTTTCAATGTTTGACTTCCTCCGTTTAGATTATTAGACTAAGTATGATACAAACATTAAATTCATTCTCTCTCTCTCTCTCTCTCTCTCTCTATGTATATATTTAGACTTTTTACCACTAGCATCTATGAAATCTGACTTTAGACTAAATCTGACCCCACCTTGTGGTCGTTCAGGAAGAGACAGATATTTCCATGTTATTGTATAACGGTAAATTCAACAGTGCTATAAAATAGACTGAAAAAAAAGGTTTGCTTTGAAGTTTCTGGCATTTCCATTCAAACATATCAGTAGAAAGATGTTAACACATTGAGTGGGTGTATTGCATTTTGTTGTTTGTGAGAGCATTTACTCAGACTTTAAAAAGAGCCTTTGCAATGATATATCACAACCAATCTATTATATCTCACACTATTATTGAAAAGATAAATGTCGAGTCTAAAGAGAAAATGACTTTACTCATCTTTTGGATTGAAATGTCTAAACTTTAATGTAAAAAAAAAACGTGTATTTAGACAGAAATGTGTATATGGGTGCAATGATACATATACCCACTGGAGGGCAATTTACATACAATTTGCTAATGATAAATCATGATTTAAAGGAAAGCGTGCAATCGCATGGAGATGATTGAGTAAGTGAAAGGGACTGAGAATACCACATTATACCGATTGTAACAATGACAAGCTTGAGTTCCATGAAGCTGAAAATATGAGTGTAGCTTACTAGTCTAACAACCACAACTTAAAGAAAAACCAAACCCCCTGACCCTACCTTTAAAAAAAAAAATTTTCATTCTGCCGGCCCCCTGTGAACAACCATTCATTTCAGCTTTAATAAGCAGATAGCGGTTGTGTCATAATCAGCGCATCACCAGCAGGTGACAGGTTAACCATAATCAGCCAATTAGAAGTTGTGCATGCTATATCATGTTTAACCTATAGAGGGAGACATCGAACACAAACCAATAGACAACGGGTGTTGGGGCTATTTTCTCCTTTAAAAAAAATATAAGAAAGTGTGTACTTTCTTGTTGTAATTGGTGCTGGCAGCTGTAATGAGTCTGCAGGTAAACATGTATAACCTTTTTGCAGATATTGGCTTTGAAGACATGTAGGGTATCGAACATCCAAATTATACAGCCAACAATTAAAGACACGTTATTGCCTGTACCATAACTAATGTCAAAACAAAATGTGTTATTTCTCCTTCTCCAAAATCAAGTAAGAGTCCATTTTTGCTGATACAAGGGAACACCACACAATTATTTTTCAGTTTTTTTTAATCCAAGAGTCACATAAACAAGTTATATCATAGCAGTCCTGTACAGACAAATTAAAAGTAGCTTGCAGTAATGACTCAAAAACGATTAAAATCGAAATAAATAAGATAACCCTCAAGGGAGAGAAGAGTTGCCTCTATAAAAAGACAGGAGAGAGGGAAAAATAAAGAAAACAGGATGTACATAGAGCCATCAGAAGGCCTTGAACATTACTCTGGCTACAGAGAAGTTACGGCCTTCGTCTTAGGCTCATTGCTGGACTCACTGTTGTCAGCAGGAAGCTTCAAGTCAGATAGCACTTGCAGGTTCAATCTTAGCACTTTAAAAAAACTAAAATAAATTTTGTCTTTTGTTTTGTGAGATACATTAGAAAATAAAGTAGGAATACGAGTTGGAAAATAGGGAGATGGAGACTCCCCCTTGAACCCCATTTGGAATTTGGTGTGTGTATCATTTACAAGACCAGACCAGTAAGTATGAAAAGGCAATGTTTCAGCTCATGTTGAAAATCAAAAGTTCAATCCATTCCTCACCATAAATGACTCAAAGTCATATATCAACAATGTTGTATTGGGCACTATCAAAATGCTTTAGTTTTGGACCAGTTTGGATTCCCCTCCCCCCCAAAAAAGAAGAAAAAAACATCCTTTGCCATTTCGATCACCTTTTCCTCAAATTCACAGACATCCACAGAACGAAGGTGGAAGCGCAAACTCGAATAGGATCGTACTTTAGCAGGAAATGTACAAGCTACTGTGAAACACACACACTGACAAATACTAAACTTGTACCATAGTCCTCATTATATGTCGGCTTGGACAGTCCATTCATATAGAACACACACAAGCTATTAAAGAGTAATGTGGCTGGCCTCGAAAGTCCCGTATATATGTATACACATATATATTCAGTATAATGTGCATGTCTTTTGAGTTATTTTATTTTTGTACAACCATTACATGCGGGGTACATGTTGCACCAGCATTCTATGGTGCGATCCGTCAAGTCTCAGCGCTGTTCAACGTGGCCCAATAATGTTCCTCTACTCTACTGACAATCCCAGACAGCGTGAGCTCTGCATTCCTGAGACAACCCAATTCAAATAGAACATAAATTTGGATTCACAAGAATATAGAATACACTAGCAAAGACTTCAAATAAAGGGGCCGATTGATTAAAGGGACCGGAAAGGCTATGTGATCTCTAATGACTTCTGTAATCCAATGAATGGAATAAATACTAAAAGTGAGAAGCTATACCAGTACCAATTGGTACGTGGCAAAATAAGGATGTCACCTTGCATCCAGCCTGGTCTCCCTTGAAGAAAAAAAGAAAAAGTGAAACCGAATATACAATTCTTAAGTGCCCGCTCAACTGTGCAGAATTTGAGCAATAAAAAAAAGAAGAAAACGTGAAGCAATTGAGGGCAATCATAATTGCAAATGTGAATAAATGTGTCAGCACTGCATTCATATGTTTTCTCCTATTGTGAAGTGTGGTATGTGTGTGTGCAGGCGAGTGTTTCTCAGGCCCGTCATATGTGGTGGAAGGACTCAACCAAAACATAACCACCACCTCGAGGTCTGGCACACACAAACACATGCACACACCACCAACCACACGTTTACAATCTGCACCCTTCAAACAGGTGAGTAGGAGGCTGGGCGTCTGTGGGGGTTTCCAACAGTTGAAAATATATTTCTATAATTCACTCTTCAAAGTGTCGACTTCCAAAAGGAGAAAATACTCTACTATACGTCAGTGCCTTTTTTCAGAGCAGCATCTGAGTGTGACAAGATTGTCTATACATTCGCTATACTCGTTTAAAAAGTGGAAAAACTAAATCAAAGTAAGTACATAGATTCAAGGCTATCTGTTTCTGTATGAAATCTGCATTTCCATACATTTCTATAGCCGTCGACTCAGCGGTAGTAATAGTAGTAGAATAAACCCCTGCACACTATGTCAAGAGGAATACATCACAAAAACCAAAGCATCATACAAGGAAAAACTGAATAAAGTTGATCCACTCTGTAAAAGGAGATCATAGATATTTTTCCCCAAAAAAGAAGTACTTCACGTACGTACATCATAATTCACAAAATGCCCTGCATTCGGAATAGTCAAAATACGTATCGCAACAGTGAAAAAAAAAACAACTAACGATACACCTTGAAAAAGGCTTAAGAAGAGATGAAAAGATATTGCCTGGCTGAAAATCATGTTGGCGTGTATGCATGGGTCAATGCAATGTTAACAGTTAGAAAATGGCACAAGCATAACCATCATATGTCCGGAAAGGCATTCATAGACGAGTGAATCAAGCAATGAATGCATAGATCTCTATGAAAAATTACAATTGTCGTCTTATTCTAATGTATATGGAGTTTAATTATATGGAATGGCACCCACTTCCCTTTACTTATGGTCTGAAATGTCACCCACTGTGCATTTTCAAGTATTTTCTGACTTTTGTTTTTGGTTTGTTTGTCTAACCCTAGGGACAATGCTATAAAAAACGGGAAGAATACGACTTGCATTTTCAGCATGATTGCAACATGAATGTTGGTCTCGTAAAAAGACACTGTATTGAAACGACACTGGCTTTGATGAATATCAAACATTTAAAATCAGTAAAACAGCAATGTCACATTGTACGGTTTTGGGATGCTGATGTCATTGATAGGAATTATTATGCATTATTAAATTTTTCCAAACCAAAAATGTAAATCAGGATTATGGTAATTCAGACGATGAATCAGATTACCGGTACAAAGAGAATGATAATTTGTCTGATTGGCTTCAGACATATAGATATAAAATAAAATGTCAGGTTTGGAAACAAGAATTTTTTTTACAGCTCAAAATACGTGTTAAATTACATTATATGCTGCAATCAGCATATGTAAAAACAGAAAAAAGTTAATTCACATATTGAGGGAGAGACGTTTTGAATCATTGAAATTAGGAGAAGCTAATCATTGATATTAGCAGAAATGAATAGCCTATTGGTTGAGCTGCTCCTGGTTATATTTTCAAATACTTTGTGGCCACGAATTAAAGAGAAATAAATGTGCCAACGAAAAACATTTAAAGACCTGCTTATAATTTCTTATAAATTATAATTAATTAAATTATCAAAGTCGGAATAATTGAGGGCAGTAATAATTTGATGCATAATCATCCACTTTTTGGTCCTCATTCTGAAATTGTTAAAAAAAAAAAGATAAGAACTTTGCAGAGGCAGTGGGGGCATGTAAATGACAAAGTGAATGTCCGGCAATGATGACATCATTCGAGCAGGTTTGTTTTTCATCACTGGACCCTGAGCTAAATAAAAACATTGAATATTACAGGTCGGTACTAAACCATCTATTTTATGCTTTGGCACCTCAAGTTTGGCCGGGGAAGCTTTATCTCCTCGCCGAACATTTGTCACCGGTGCCCCAACCCCACCTAAAACAATATATAAAAAAAATAATAATCAAAAACGCCTTCCCAGTGGACAGGCGCCGCTCAGAGACCATGCAGTTCAGTTAACGCTTCCGATTTCTTAAAAAAACAAACACTGGAGAACACTGATTTCACTAAAGACACTTTACAAACTAGGGGTTGTTTCATTTACGTTTGTGTTATTTTTCTCTACTTTAGCTTCCCCCTTCACAAATAACATGCACAGTCTAGTACCGTGTTGACAAATAAAAGTTGACCCTTTGAGACGTTTCAATAAAGCGCTCGCCCTTCAAAGTATTCAAGCGATGCATCCCAAACTGCCATCGTTTGGCATTTCACCGTTCTTTCTCCAAGAACAAAAGAAAAAACCAAAGACTTAAAAGAAACTCTTAAAACCTGTAACCTTGTCCATAAGGAGTTATGGACACGTTTTTAACTATACAATTGGGTAAACTATTTGCTTTTGGAGTTCTGGCTGACTATTCAAATATAGATTTTGACTACCTACCAAACTAGCTTCTCCACCAAATCCCAAACATTCTTCCTGCTCTCTCCAGGAGAGGCTTACTGGTTTTGCTTCCCTTACACATTTATAAAAAAGAAAAGAACATAAAAAAACAACAAAGCTCTCCAATATAAAAACCTAATTGTGTTTCTTGAGGAGTCCACCTGTAGAGTCGCTGTGGTCTTTGGGACTGAATTTGGGGCATATGCCGTTGGCCATCTTGAGGGGTGCTGTGGCCAGACGGCTGGCGGTGGAGAAGAGGCTGGCTTTGACTGCCTGGTGGTGGCTGTAGTGAGGGCAGCTGTGGAGGACCTCATTGTCCCCGTACAGGTAGTCCTCTGCAAAGTCCGGGTGCTGGGCCATGAAGCTCCGGAATGTGTCTGTGGGAGGTGGCCACAGGGGGGCGCCAGAGACGAGATAAACAAACATTAAAAACCAAACCAGTTTAAGGGAGGAGGCACGTGTATGACACTCAATGTTGCATTTCCATTTGTCAACGCTAGAAGTCAAGATAAATAATGACTATTAGTGGCTTGAAGAGGGTTTGTTTTCCTACAAATTTTTAAAAAGGAATATCGCTGTGCATTAGCGGAGTGGTCATGGGGGACATTTTTCGGATATTGCCCTCCATTACCGAATGTGATCTTTCCCGTGTCCGCGGAGTCCAGGGCTGCGAAGAGGCGGGACACGTTGAGGTCTGCCACGCCCAGAGCCGTCTTCAGGATGACCGCGAGCTCCGCCTCCGTGATGGAGCCGTCTTGCTCCGCCTCAAACATCTAGATGACGGCGCAAAAGACATTACCTCATGAGTCCATCAAGATACTCAAGTTTGTGTTTAAGCAATGAATATTAGTCTGGCCTTCGCTGTGCAGCAATTTATTTCCTAATATGGGCGTTACGTTGTTCAAAGAAATCCAGCCAATCAGATGAAATGACTAAGTGACGCTCTTGCTCGTCTTTGCGGTTGCCGGATCCAGTTGGAAGTAAAGTAACACATTCTCCTCTGAGAAAAGGCTTTGTAGAGACTTCTGTGGGTCTTAACATTGTTAATCAGTCGATTTTAGATAAAGCAGTTTTGATTGCTCTGTAGATCGCTAAACGTTCCTTGGGCACCGTAATTGTTTTCTGATATAATTTGATTGCACCACTGCGTTCTTCGTCATGAAGTGAAACTGCCTCTATGGAACGTGAACTCAGGATGATGTCACGAAACTACAACGGCAAATACACGCAGTATTATATTTATATAGTAAGCAACCAAACCTGAAAATGCGCCAACCAACTTCAGATGAACTCCGATCCAAAACCTTGCCATATAACATGGTGACATTGAGAGTTTATCACTATAAAGATTATAGGGGGGTTACTGCATGTATGAAGACACAGCAGGAAGATGTTGACTGTCTGCATGACATTTTAATGGTAGACAAATGTGTGTGTGTGTGTGTGTGTGTGTGTGTGTGTGTGTGTGTGTGTGTGTGTGTGTGTGTGTGTGTGTGTGTGTGTGTGTGTGTGTGTGTGTGTGTGTGTGTGTGTGTGTGTGTGTGTGTGTGTGTGTGTGTGTGTGTGTGGTCATGTTTAAGATGTAGACCACCCACTCTGCAATCAGATAGGCTCTCTGCTTAACATTGAGACCAGAAGTGAAGGAAGGCACACGCTGCCCAGTAGTGATTGCAAGACAAATATTAACTCAAGATAAGCGCTGATAGCCGGGCCTCGTAAAACAAGGCTGTAAAGATAAATGCCTGCCAATTGTTGGTCTGAGGGAGTCCTGAGCAAGCCGAAGTTGTGTCTTTTAACCAGTAGACATGGATATGTTGCTGACTTTGGTTTGGTCTTTTGAAGTTGCTTGTGTACACTCAAGCTTTGAGTGAGTGTTGGATGCTTGGAAAAATCTATTTCCTTCATCAATTTCCTTTAGTTATTGACTCATTCATGCCACATGTGGCCTAAATATACACACTGTTTACCCACATGTTCTGGTGAATTCTATTTTGGTTGTGTGTGTGTGTGTGAATCATCACGTGTAGAACAACATAAATTGTAATTGTATTCACTTTTACATTGCTCTATGATCATTTTTCACTTGCAGATGCGTGAGGGAATTGGTTCATTCTATCATTTGTAGTTTATTCACAATAATGAGGTTGTGTTTGTAGGCTAAAGTGTTCTCTGCCTTCTCCTGCAGATAGCATTGATGACGGTGACGATATTCCCAATCCGTCTCATCATCGTGGCGTTTATGATGCTTCTGGCTTGGCCCTTTGCCTTCCTGGCTTCGGTGGGACGCTCAGAGACAGTCGTCGAAACCCAGTGCCTATGGCGGAGGTGGGGTGTGTGTGTGTGTCAGATTCCCTGCTGGGCAGACGTACCTCAAAGGCCAATTTCATCGTTTCCAGAGTTTTGGCTGGTCTGCATACAACTGATAATGCGATCACATATTCTCTGATGTCCACGGTGCTGTCTTCATTCTGTGATCAACAAAAAAGCATCGTTAAACAGACGTGTGGGTGTGTGACAATTATAGGATATCTGATAACCAAACAGCAACAGCAGTCTAACCTTGTTGCAAAAAAATCAAAAGAATTGTTGATTCGGGGGTTGGTGGGTTAAAATGGCTGACACACACACACACACACACACACACACACACACACACACACACACACACACACACACACACACACACACACACACACACACACACACACACACACACACACACACACACACACACACACACACACACACACACACACACGGGTGGGTGTGGTGCATCGCCTCACCTCGAACAGGGCAAACATCTCCCGCAGCATGTCTGAGACGGGCATGTCCAGGTAGTGGGCGAAGTCGTCCAGGCTGAGCTTCTCTCCCTCCAGCTTGCGGGCCCGGTTGCCATAGTCCTGCAGCACCTGCTCCGTGCTCTTGGTTTTCAGCCTGACGTATAGAGGGAGACGGGACGGAATTCAGAGATACGGACCAATAAAGACGAGAAAAAAAAAAGACAAAGAAAAAAACGAATCCAGACTGGTGCCACAGAGCGAGTGGGCGGGAGATGATGGGATATATATAGGATCCATATTGTGCTAATGCGACAGTGTTTGAGCCCCTCGCTCTTCCCTACGTGTTGTTGGGTCCAGGAAAAAGGAAAACGAACAAGCCGTTTTGATTCAAAGCAAAAGCCCTTCAAGACATTTAAATACCTTTTTTTTGTCAAACATCAGTATAGACACCAAAGAGGGGGTAAAGACACTTCAAATAACTGCCATCATTGTTTTTTACTTTTTAAGCACATAATCAGTCCAAAAAGGTAATACTTTGCAATACTAGTTGGATAGCTCCAAGAGGATACTCCACAAAAAGCCCTTAAACGAGGAACACTAGCCAGAATTGAAAATGTTATTGAAGCACCCTTGAAGAAAATATCCTACAAATAACAGACCCAAACAATAAACCCAACAGGTTAAAGATTAATTAAAAAAAAAGCAACAAACCTATTAGATGAGCACACAACCCTAGTAGGCCTATGTGTAGACACGATGCTGTATAGTCTCCAGTCTTAGGCCTCGTCCACACTAGGCCAGATACATGTCCCCTTCCCCCCACCGTTTCCACCTCCAGTCCAAGCCAACAGTTTCCATACCCGAGAAATTAAGCTTTTTTTAAACGGTTCCCCAAAGTGAATAAATATGAAAACCCTCCTGTTGCTGTGTGGATGTGGAACATTTATCAGATGACATAGAATTTTGACATCATCCAGGCATTGAGAGCCAGCTCAAGTGATTCAGTTTTATTTTATTAGACTATCTTGGGATCCATTTTATAGACCTGTTGCAGACAATAAAAAAAAGTAGGGTTGTATTACTCAGGAAGTGTGGTGTGTGTGTGCGTGTGCGTGCGTGCGTGCGTGCGTGCGTGATGGACGTACCCCAGCCTGCGGACGAGCTTGGCAAACTCCAGCAGGCAGGTGTCTACTGGCAGTCTGAGCTGGCCCTCCGCCATGGCCAGCTGGCAATCCTCAAACGAATAGTCTGTGGTGGGCACTCGCAGGGCCCTGCAGCACAGGACACAATGCCTCCACATCAGCCCCGGACACATCGATTGAGCTTCTCCTTCACAAATTCAATTGACCCACCGCTGTCCATAACTCAGGGGAAATAATCTACTTTGAGCGTTGAATGGTTGGGCAAAGCACGTTGCCGGAGTTCTAGCCGCAACCCACCGCTTGCTGAGGGCACTGGTGTACAGAGGTCTTCTGAATGGGATTCAATCATGGGCCAATATGCTTAAATAAGGCTTTGATTTTTGCTATATAAAAACGGTAAACATTTAAAATAATAAATAATAAAAACAATAATTTCCGTCATCGCCCTTTTAAAATCAGGGAGCAGAATATACTGCCCTCAAGAGGTTTTGGGCAACACAAAACACACGCTTTTAATTTCCCATGGAAGACTTATGAGAGACCCGTGTTGTTAGGAGGTCAATAACTGAGCCAATCGAAAGAGTGCAAACACATCCCCTTATCAGAACAATATTTGAGCTGCTCACTTGCAGAAAATGTGTCCTTTTACGACTGTGACTGTAGCGTAGACTATAAATTGTATTTAATCTTTGCACCAGAAATACAGTGCGTTTGGTATGCAATCCATTTTCGACCAGGTATTTGCTCAGAGTGCAATCGGTGAGTTGTTAAAATGCAACAGCAGGTGTGTGTGTGTGTGTGTGTGTGTGTGTGTGTGTGTGTGTGTGCGCGTGTGTGTGTGTGTGTGTCCGTGTGTGTCCGTGTGTGTCCGTGTGTGTCCGTGTGTGACCGTGTGTCCAGCTTACTTGGCCATGATGCGGCGGACATTGTTGGCAAACAGAGCAGGGTTCCTCTTCTCCTCCTCTGAAGGGGAGTAGATCGGAAGATACTGGTAAAAAGGGAGGGGGTGAAGTTTAACTGCAAGTCTTTTTCAAGCTGAAATCATTTTTTCAGACAGTGTTTTACGTCCAGGTTTGTCTTATTTACATGATCCTTTGTGGTCGCATATGGACGCTTGGCCAAAGAAGTGCAGCGTTAGGAGTTTAGTTATTTTGGAGTGCGGTTGTATGGACTAGCAACTGTAAATACTGTCTGTAATGTTACATGCATTCATTCTGTTACGCGCTCAGGTGCCAGAATAGTGTCACCTGAACACCTGCTGAAGAGGTCAAGTTTTTTTTAACAACAGGCAGAACTGTGGATTCCCCCAGTAAGTCACTCACCTCAATTTCAAACTCATTGTGGAGCTGGCACAGAGTCAGCCACAAGATCTCAAACCTGCAAGACGATGTTCATTGTGAAGTGGTTAGCGAGAGCACGAGTGCTGCTACGGCGACTACTAATACAAAAAAAAAAAAAACAACAACAGCAGCAGCACAGCAGACAGCGCTGTCCCACACACAGCGTGACAGGATGTGAAAGTGCCCAGCTCGGCACTTAAGTGTCATCTACCGCAGACATGTTTAGGAATAAAATAGGCGCAGCTTAAAATCGACCTGTGTTGCATTGTTTCTCACACGTCAACACTACAAAAAACTCAAAGGAGCATTGAGTAGGACCGAATTCAACAAATGTATACAGATACAACTTTGAAGTGATGTTCCACATATACAATTACATGCACATTTTGATAATTTGTGTTTATATGAGCAAGACACGTTATAGTGTGCAAAACAATTCTCTTTGAACTCAACACCTTTTCTATGTGTAACAGCAAGTATCACAGCACAGGGTCCCAAAAGGCCTTTTGTGGTATGCAGTTCTATCCAGCCATACGTTGCGGCCTGGAATGGCTGGCCAAGTATACATTAGGGGTGTGAATATTTCTTCAAGTGAATTCCTAGTTACCCCCCGACACCTACACAGGTTTCTATGTGTTGAAACATGATGCATATCCTATGGAGAGGGTAAACACTACTAGTGCTGGTGTTGTGTTTCCAGTCTATCCACTTGGGCACGTTATTGTTCTGCTGGTCTGGGCAGGGAAGCCAGCCAAGCAGTACAACATAAAATAAAAAGGCTGGGGGACAAACTCAGAAACAGGCCCTTAGCAGTAGACAGCACGAGGGAGGCCGAGGCAAGCAAATAAACAAACAAGTAGGGGGAAAACTTTATTCCCCCGCTCCCAGTCATGAATCTGTTTGCATTTTGCTGCTCCCTCCCTCCCTCCCTCCCTCCCTCCCTCAGGTTTCAATTTACACCACATGATTTGTTTCTAGTACTCTGGTACATAGGATGAGAAGTGTGCAAACACATAATAAAAAATAAAATGGTTAACATCGGAAGGAAGCGTCAAACAAGGTTTGCTTCAATCGTGTTACCATGCCAGGATCAGGAGTAATAAAACTGCCACGGCCTCCAATGAGTTTGTAGTTACATCTGCTTGGATGCGTTTGGTGTATCGCATGTCAGTCAATTGAAAATCGATGTCATCTTTAGCTGAGTGAAAGTTATTTACAATACAAAGCACATCTTCTACCTAATAAAGCTTGAACCATAAAACCGAAATGGAACTCAATCAAATTGAGGCTACCGCCAAATGAACTGAGTACCTATTTATTTACCTGATTAAAAAGGTAGAACATTATGAAACCACTTTGTTATTCAAGAAAACTAACTTAAAGGGGTAGTGTGTAGGATTTAGTGGCCTCTAGCAGTGAGGTTGCAGATTGTAACCAACCAAGCTTACGTAAGTAAGATAGCATTTATGATTATTAATTGAAAACGCGTGCCGTCTAAAGCCGCTTGTCCATTCTGGGCTACTGTAGGAACATGGCGGTGTAATATGGTGGCTCCGTGGAAGAGAACCTGCTCCCTATGTAGATATAAAAGGGCTTGTTCGAAGGTAACGAAAACACAACGATTCCTAATATACTTATCAATATTATCTTAAATTTCTGCCAAGTCTGTTCGGCAAGATGCCACTTAATTCTACACACTGCAGCTTTAAGTTCACAGCCTTCTAAAATCAACAACGCCGATTATTACAGTGGTGTCCCATATGTATAACTGGTCTTGTCCAGGCATGCGAGACAGAGAGAGAGAGAACAGAAGGTTCAATTCGTTTTTACTCACGCTCCTGGCCCCTGCCATGTCCATGTGATGGTGTCCTGTAAACAGAGATGGGAGGGCCATGGAGTCACTTCAACACATTTTGCTCTCCTGATGACGTGTATGAAAAGTTGAGAACATCATGTACTTGACACTAAAACCAAACCACTTTCTCGCACTTAAGACTTTATATTACATTACACGGTCACTGCTGTGTACTGTACTGTCTCATGGCCACTGTTTGTCGATCATGTACTGTCTTAAATGTCCGGTTTGTGTGTCCTTTTAATATGCCTGCTTCCAGGAATTGCCCTTCAGGGGTACAAGGGTTTTTCTTTATTGAATTGACTGCGTGGCTCCTCAGTTCAAGGCCAGCAGCTCTAAACAGCTTCAGCCTTGAGTATTAGGGACCAGCTTAAAGGGCTATAGTTATCTGCTTAGTTGGGCATCTTTTCCACACCCAGAGCTGATAAAATACCATGTTTGGTGCAGCCTGAATTAGCAATTAACCCAACATACTTTTTTCTCAGCACACACACACACACACACACACACACACACACACACACACACACACACACACACACACACACACACACACACACACACACACACACACACACACACACACACACACACACACACACACGTTGATCAGTTGTC
Organism: Lota lota; assembly: GCA_026745465.1. NCBI lineage: Eukaryota > Metazoa > Chordata > Actinopteri > Gadiformes > Lotidae > Lota > Lota lota. The sequence goes on along the minus strand of JACYXH010000470.1, from coordinate 282,851 downwards.
TAATAAATACAGAGAGAACAAAAATGGGACACAGCAGGTTGAGAGCTTAAATTGGTCATTAGCTGAAGAAGAAAAATAATCTAAACCTAAAACCAATTCCGCACATATAGACAGGAAAATTGACCTGTTTTAGATCATTAAAAACCCATTTTATTATTAGACCATCTGTGGATTATTTGCCTTTTTGCCAACTCCTGGGAAGTCATTCTAGGTTAATACATTCACCAGAAATACAGATTATGCAGCGCACTTTGAGAGCCATGATTAATCAATGTTTTGACACAAAATCCCCAAGAAAGCGAACCCTTCAACTTCCAACACTTTTTGCAACACTTTCATAGACCGAGTATAAACCTAGTCAATATGTTGGAGATTTAAATCAATGCTTCATGTCTAAATTGTCCTACCATAACCCTAGTGCCACTGATTGCGTGTCGGCAGTAGAAAAACAAAACAAGTTAGCCAAGTCTGGGTGTGGTTAACATAAACAAAACTGTTTCTTACCATTATGTTGGGGTAGCGAATCACAACAGGCTGCACAGGAACAGCTGGAATGAACGCCCCTGGGGACAAACAAGAACCAATAAGAAGAAGAGGTTGTAACGGGTCACATAAGGCCTATGCAAACTCCATATGAACTAAACCTGTTCCCTTCTTGGATTGTCGTTTTGTTCCGTTTTTTCAAGATGGGCTAACCACACAGAACAACATTATGACATAAAAAAACAAAAATAACATAATGCACATTTCACTCAATTAAATGTCATATTTTAACAAAGGCAGAAGAAGGAGAGTGTAAATAAAAGTAGCCCAGTAACAATGTTTGGTGCATATTTAAAATACTGCAATCTTGTTGAAGCTGATATAGGGAAGATGCAGAGGCTTCCCAGTCCATAGATTGGAGCACAACAAGAGACAGAACTTGGATACAAATGATGTACATCTTAGTCAACTTTAAGTCATAGGAAATTACTCATTGAGAGTTTGAAATAGCAGATACATCTACTACAGCAAAAAGGGACAAACAGCAACTCGTTGTGCCATCAAATCAGAAAGAAACAGAAAGAGAATTCCTACCTGGCTTGAATGTGATGAGGCAGGATCTATTGGTGCAAGTTCCTTCTGGAAAGATCATTATCTGCAATAATAAGACAGAGTGATGCATACATTCAATTGTCCTACTGGATATAGGTTGGTCATTATGTGCATCTTGCAGTACATGGGAACAGCTCTAACTTGCAGCGCAGCACAATCAACAGAGACTATTGTAACATTTTAGGCAAGAAAATAAGATAGCGTGCCTTAAAAGTAAAGGAAATTCACTTTTGGTACATGTTGTGATTCCAGATTTTATTTTTTTACCTTGAACTAATATGCCTTTTTCAGTAATCATGAATGCATGCTGCTTCATGGAAACCAATCTCGAATTCTATCAGCTAAATCTGCTCATACTCTTTCGTGACCCACATAAACCATTCATCTGCACACAATCAAAACAACACGTCACGCTCAATACAAGTCATTCTGGGATCGTAATCCAAGTGCGGGCCTCACGGTGGATCGGCTGGGCCGCTGAGCTGCGCGCGCCCATCTCACAAAGTAGTCCTCTCATTCTATGAATGCATCATCCTCTCTACAAGTTAGTACTCTCTGCCCCCCGCCCCCCATCTCTCTGTACCTGGGGCCACACCCCTCCGGAATGGGCTCTGCGTTTGATCTCCTCCACCGTGTTCTTCCTGGAGTCCGGGTCTAACCGCGACACAAACACCGGCCTGATGAACTTGATCAGGGCTAAGGGTCGGAAGGGAAGGGAGACGGAGACACAGCGGCATGAGAGAGAGAGGTTGGATAAATACAAGTACCACAGGAGGGGTGCTTTTCTGTCAATTATGGGACAAAAGTAAAAGATACATATTGTAAACTAAAAGCGTTTCATTTTTCCGATAGGAGTAAATAAAAGGTTCTCACTGTGGTAGAAATTGCACTGACATTTCTTCATGGCTGGTTACTAAAGTCAAAGAACAGTGAAGGCTCATTTTATCTTTCCGTGTTTGGCTGAGCAACACCACCGAAAGGCACTCGCTGGACTTCTTTCCAAAACAACAATGCAACAACTCAATATACAATACAATAGGATGCATTAGAGTAATGTCTGCCAAGTCTCAACAGCACAGTCTGTGACAATATTGAGGCAGAACCTCCAGAAAAAAACAGAAGAAAAACAATAAAGTCATTCAACAAGAGATTTGCCTGCCGGTGATAGGCGAGCGGGGAGGGGGGAGAGCAACAGTATGGGACAGTGCAACATGAGGACAGGGATGTGGCAAGATGGTGGATTCCTTCTGCTAGCCCTTTAATTGGATCTGGAGTCAAACTAGTACGCCCCGAGTACAACCTGGAAACTCATCTCTGTATGTGTTCCCATAATGAAGTCAAAGCCAAATAATCAACAGTCCCCAAACAATTTCGTTTTCCTCATTTTAAAATAAAGCATGGGATGAATTCTCCAATAACTGCTGCTCTTTTCACTATTGCCAATGCAGACTACATTCAAACCATAGTGCTGTTAGGTGGGTAGAGTCAGTAATTGCTAAACATCCGTAATGGTGTTTTTGGATTGACTGACTGCAGTCACAGCATAGTAGCACTTATGTCATGTGCTTAAGTTCACCATAGTAGTTCATATTCCATGTGAAACAGATGATTTTGCATGTGTGAATTGTAGTCCTCTTTTCAATATTCATGATCCTAATTTAAAAAACAATGAGAATGTGCAGGTGTCTGCTACCAACATTATGCATTGGTATGAGCTTTTAAATGAGAACCTGCAAAGCAGGTGGTTCATGGAGGGAAGAAAACCATCTGCATGTCCACAGCACTGTTGTGCTGCATGCTTCAGTCTTAAAAGAAAAGGGACAGCCATGTATAAAGAGGCCTGGAGGCAGAGTCCAACATTTTATTTTGGAATTGTGTCTTTTTAACCAGCCAGGGTGGAAAAATCTACCAGCCAAGCAATTTTTTTTGCCTTATGCAACACTGATTTTCTTCACCTGCCAAATGGTCAAATCTATCTGCCATTGGCTGGTGGCAACTGTGTTACTTTTGGACCATGCCTCGAGGTGTGAGAGCCTGTCAGAGAAGAGGGATGGGTGGTTTCAAACAGAACAGAGCCCGGATGAACCATATTCATGACGAGGTGTGTTGACAAGGGAAGATAGCTGAGCCAGTAAGGTGGTGCACACATAATGAGATAAGCCCAAGGAGATAATGGAAATCATTTGTTGGTGATGCATTGATGTGAACAGAACTAAACTGCTAAAATACAGACCAATGCTTGAGAGAAAACAAAAAGCATTGAAAAATGCCATTTCATTTTGCTGCCACATAACACAACATCCTTGCATCTCCTAATCCCATTGCCTTCTGCTGCATTGCATTAACGGCTGTTATTTTACCCTAAACAGTACTCAAAGTAAGCTTTACAAGTCTGCTGCCACAGATTCGTTGACATTTTGAGGGAAATTTGGCCCTAGTGGCAAGCATTACCTCATCATTATACAGACATTTGCATTCATCTTGCTGACGATAGTCTTGGCGTGTGCAAGTTAAACGGAATTGACTTTCACAGGTTAAAAGAAATTGCCATCCCAACTGTTCATAGTAACTGGAATGAAGGCGACAGGTGGCCCCAGGTGACCAGAGACAGTTGGCATTACCCCAGCATTTTACATACACACCTCCACTGAAGGACGAGGTCTCCTCATTTCCACCCATCACCCAACAACGCAGTGTCACACATGTGCACATCGTACTTACTGCCCCATAGCGGTATGTCCTTGCTCTCCGCCTTCATGACAATCGAGGCCATCGTCATGGTGACGGGGATGGCATCAAAATAGGACGAGTGGGGCGCCAGGGTCAGGATCGGCGCCTCGGCGGGCAACGCCTTTCGACCTTTCACGGTGACCCAGTGGAAGCCTCCTGCGAACCACATGACCCGCATAATGACCTTGAGAAGCAGGTCCACCACTCTGCAAGAGGGCAACAAGAAACCGGGCTTCAGGTCAACATTACACATGAAAACACTTGGGACCCCAAGCTGTATTAAAGTTATAAACTATAATACTATGGATATCCCTAGTTTATTTAATGTTATACAATTTTAAGCATTTTAACAAAAAATGTATCCAAAACAGGTATGATTCAGGATGAAGAGGAAGCAATGGTCAACTGTATGAGGATAAACATTTTATAAATTGTGGAGGTGAAGGAGATGATGGCAATACTCAAAGCAAGGCCTGAACTGAAGATATAATTGTTAGAAGACTGAGGCTAATGAGCTTGGTGCTTTCTCCAGTTTACAAAGTCCATAAGGAAAGGAGAGTGGTTGCATTAAAAAAGAGGCAAGCTGCCGGGGGACAGTTAAATATGCTAGTCAAGCACATGCTATATTGGTGAGCAATTAGTCCGTAGAATTCAGCAGGTTTCTCTGCCAGTTCCCTTTTTTAGCTCACTTCCCAAAAAGAAATATAATTACTAGGCCAAACCGATTTTAAAAGAGGTATTCGTCAAATGGAAAGCAAAGCACACAATTAGACCTTAGTTTAGAGGCCCACAACACTATATTACATGTTGCATCATATATATATATATATATACACACACTGCTCAAAAAAATAAAGGGAACACTTAAACAACACAATGTAACTCCAAGTCAATCACACTTCTGTGAAATCAAACTGTCCACGTAGGAAGCAACACTGATTGACAATAAATTTCATATGCTGTTGTGCAAATGGAATAGACAACAGGTGGAAATTATAGGCAATTAGCAAGACACCCCCAATAAAGGAGTGGTTCTGCAGGTGGTGACCACAGACCACTTCTCAGTTCCTATGCTTCCTGGCTGATGTTTTGGTCACTTTTGAATGCTGGCGGTGCTTTCACTCTAGTGGTAGCATGAGACGGAGTCTACAACCCACACAAGTGGCTCAGGTAGTGCAGCTCATCCAGGATGGCACATCAATGCAAGCTGTGGCAAGAAGGTTTGCTGTGTCTGTCAGTGTAGTGTCCAGAGCATGGAGGCGCTACCAGGAGACAGGCCAGTACATCAGGAGATGTGGAGGAGGCCGTAGGAGGGCAACAACCCAGCAGCAGGACTGCTACCTCCGCCTTTGTGCAAGGAGGAGCAGGAGGAGCACTGCCAGAGCCCTGCAAAATGACCTCCAGCAGGCCACAAATGTGCATGTGTCTGCTCAAACGGTCAGAAACAGACTCCATGAGGGTGGTATGAGGGCCCGACGTCCACAGGTGGGGGTTGTGCTTACAGCCCAACACCGTGCAGGACGTTTGGCATTTGCCAGAGAACACCAAGATTGGCAAATTCGCCACTGGCGCCCTGTGCTCTTCACAGATGAAAGCAGGTTCACACTGAGCACATGTGACAGACGTGACAGAGTCTGGAGACGCCGTGGAGAACGTTCTGCTGCCTGCAACATCCTCCAGCATGACCGGTTTGGCAGTGGGTCAGTCATGGTGTGGGGTGGCATTTCTTTGGGGGGCCGCACAGCCCTCCATGTGCTCGCCAGAGGTAGCCTGACTGCCATTAGTTACCGAGATGAGATCCTCAGACCCCTTGTGAGACCATATGCTGGTGCGGTTGGCCCTGGGTTCCTCCTAATGCAAGACAATGCTAGACCTCATGTGGCTGGAGTGTGTCAGCAGTTCCTGCAAGAGGAAGGCATTGATGCTATGGACTGGCCCGCCTGTTCCCCAGACCTGAATCCAATTGAGCACATCTGGGACATCATGTCTCGCTCCATCCACCAACGCCACATTGCACCACAGACTGTCCAGGAGTTGGCGGATGCTTTAGTCCAGGTCTGGGAGGAGATTCCTCAGGAGACCATCCGCCACCTCATCAGGAGCATGCCCAGGCGTTGTAGGGAGGTCATACAGGCACGTGGAGGCCACACACACACACTACTGAGCCTCATTTTGACTTGTTTTAAGGACATTACATCAAAGTTGGATCAGCCTGTAGTGTGGTTTTCCACTTTAATTTTGAGTGTGACTCCAAATCCAGACCTCCATGGGTTGATAAATTTGATTTCCATTGATAATTTTTGTGTGATTTTGTTGTCAGCACATTCAACTATGTAAAGAACAAAGTTTTTAATAAGATTATTTCATTCATTCAGATCTAGGATGTGTTATTTTAGTCTTCCCTTAATATTTTTGAGCAGTTTATATATATATATTTGAAAAAAAAGGCCTCGTAGTACTATAATTAGCAGTCGAGTAAAGAGTTGAGCAAGACATTTTAGCCAGAAGGCCAAACGGCACCCCTCCAGTTCCAAGATGTGTTCACGCTACCTCCTGGGCCAATATGGTCCCAATAAAGACTCAAGTAAATGCTACTTCATGCACAGTACAAAAATGGCAGGTCTATGTCAACATACAAGACATACACTTGTCAGCTACAATTGGTCAACAATTTCATTCTACATTTTTGTGTTTGCTTCCTACTACTTCAAGGTGGCCTTTAATCACAATATTTAGCAAAAGAATTTGTTGTGATTAAAAGGACCATTTATGTGTGTAAATATTCCAACGCGAACACAATTTGTGTAATTCGTCTATGGAGGGTTGCAGTATTGCACACTGAAATAGCACTTAACTAAGCTCGATTGATGTAGCCACACACTCAAAGAGCTTTTAGGGCGAGCAAAGACAACGACGGCCGTCACCTCAGTCGCTCGATTGGGCGTCAGAGTCAAGTATACTGCTGCCTTCAAGGTACACCGATTAAATTGAAGTTATGGGATGTTTGAGCCTGGACATGGGAGAACTAAAGATTGAATAGAGTGGCGTCAGGGGGGCTATGTGGAGCTAGACGACAGCGGGAGGAGGGGGGATAAAGGGTCAGGGAGAATGACGATATAAATACGAGGAAATAAAAGCTGTGAAAAAATGGCAAGTCTTGGGATGATGTGAGGAAGGAGGAAGAATACCACAATGACAAGTCATTGTTGAGAGAGGAGCATAAATACGACAACACACAAACGTATTGACATATTGGTTGGGGACATTTAGAAGACAAAAACAAAACATGAATGCAAAATGGCTAGTAGCAAGCAATGTGTACAGTCCAAAAATGGCTCTTGGAATGGAAAATCTACAAGGACCTCATGTCCAATGAAAAGGAACAGGTACTGCCAAGCACTTTCATAGAGGTTCTCATCTCCGAGGCTGTCCACTCAAGCAAGCATATTTTCATTCCCTCCAGACATATTTCCTTGGCAGAGCGGCTGTCGGTGATGTTATGCTTTTGCCTTGCACCAGGGAAGAAATATACAGCCTAGGTGCCACGAGGTCGGAATAAAAAGTATTAAAGAAAAAAGAAAACAATAACGGTAAGATAGGCTCCATGATGTAATGTATTTGTAGAAGTCAAGAGGCTATAGACCAGAAGGCTTGAAAAGTTTAAAAAGAAGAAAAAGTAACACAACTGTTGTTTTCAAGAACAACTGCCAATGTACTGATGGGGATGGTTATTAAACATACATGTGGGTGGGTCTTTTGTTAAAGCCTGTGACATGGCAAATATGTGGAATTTAGGGCTGTTTATATCTCTATTATCAACTGTTACCAACCATGGATGGGTTATGAAATTGTAGACAGGATAGATTTATGTTGGACTGATGTGTACTGGAGAGACTTTTAGGATACAATACTATGGAACTTACTATGAAAAATACAATTTTAATGATTCATCGTTTTTTCTTCTTGTTGGATGTCAATCAAGCGTGCACCTGCCAACCTGTGCACTCCTACACAGTCCTGATCACAGTAACATTTTCTTTAGGCAGTCACACTTGACGAGGGCACATTAACCCTTAATGAACATAAGTTAATGCAGTAATGAACATTAACTAACAATTAGCTTTCAGTTAATTAACAGTCAACTACTGGTCTAATAATCATTAACTAATGCTGTTCATGTTTACTAATGGTGTTCATGTTAACTAAGGTATTTATTTATACATTTTGAATAGGGTTAACCCCAACCCTCCAACCCTAACCCCTATTAGGGTTAGCACTGCACACCAAAACAGCGATCATGTGTACTGTCAATACCAAAAGACAACCGCTACATTGGCAAAAAGAATTGCCAATGTGACAGTGTTTCTTTTTTGTAGTGGCGTAGCCACAGAGTCCAGCACCTAAGAGGAAGACACACGTAGCTGCTTTGCACTCGGTTTGAGCAGTCTTCACGCCTACACCAAGCATGGGAACAGACCCAGTCTCTGACAGTTATGTGGCAATTTGATGCCGGAGGATACATTTTCACTTTGCCAAGTGCTAAGCACGCAGTTTCCTCCAGGGTCGATTTGAACACATATTCACACACACACACACACACACCCTACCTCCGCCATAGGCACTGGGTTTCGACGACTGTCTCTGAGCGTCCCACCGAAGCCAGGAAGGCAAAGGGCCAAGCCAGAAGCATCATAAACGCCACGATGATGAGACGGATTGGGAATATCGTCACCGTCATCAATGCTATCTGCAAGAGAAGGCAGAGAACGCTTTAGCCTACAAACACAACCTCATTATTGTGAATAAACTACAAATGATAGAATGAACCAATTCCCTCACGCATCTGCAAGTGAAAAATGATTATAGAGCAATGTAAAAGTGAATACAATTACAATTTATATTGTTCTACACGTGATGATTCTAACACACACACACACACACACACACACACACACACACACACACACACACACACACACACACACACACACACACACACACACACACACACACACACACACACACACACACACACACACACACACACACACACACACACCAATTCACCAGAACATTTGGGTAAACAGTGTCTATATTTAGGCCACATGTGGCATGAATGAGTCAATAATTAAAGGAAATTGATGAAGGAAATAGATTTTTCCAAGCATATAACACTCACACCATTTTCCAAATAAAGCTTGAGTGTATACAAGCAACTAAAAAAGACCAAACCAAAGTCAGCAACATATCCATGTCTACTGGTTAAAAGACACAACTTCGGCTTGCTCAGGACTCCCTCAGGACTCCCTCAGACCAACAATTGGCAGGCATTTATCTTTACAGCCTTGTTTTACGAGGCCCGGCTATCAGCGCTTATCTTGAGTTAATATTTGTCTTGCAATCACTACTGGGCAGCGTGTGCCTTCCTTCACTTCTGGTCTCAATGTTAAGCAGAGAGCCTATCTGATTGCAGAGTGGGTGGTCAACATCTTAAACATGACAATATCCTGCAACTGAAGGAATGTAACGGTCTGGTCGGGGGTGGCTGTGTGCACAATCAAAAGCAATTGCAGGTTTTTCTGTTTGGATGTATAGATCAGTTGCACTTGGGAGTAGGTCTAACATTACTTGAGAGATAAGTAGGCCTAGTAGTTCACAATATGCATGTGATGTATACCATTAGACACAATAGTGGAAAATCACAACTTCACATATTACGCCAAAGATTGTACATCATGGAAGCATCAGCATGTCTGTAAATCATTTAACAAAAATTGCAATGCAAAATAAAAATGAATAAAAAGCCTGAGGAAAAGTGACTGGCATAACATGTTTGAGAACCATTGGATTATGCATTTGATTAAATATTAATTGGGAGCCTAAGCATGATAATGCATGAATGTCAATTTAAAACAAGGCGGCGTGTTTCAACGGCATAGAGGGCAAGTTAGCTGCTTAAGAATTCAATCAGTTAAACTGAATAAAAATCCCACAGTAAAAGGCAGATATAAAAGATGCACAACATACAGTGTACAGAGAATCAGGAAGTGCACTATATGCCAGACAGGCCTACTTTTGGAAATACCCGGTGTGATCTCTGCATCCACCACTTGAGTGATTTTGAGAAAGCACAAATCAGTGGTAATCCAAGATGTTCCCAGCATACCAAAGAAGTGTCTTGAAACTTTGAACCGAGGATTATGTTTATGATTATTATTATATATAGATGGAGCAAAGGGCGGTCAGCGAGACTCTCTCAGAGACGGTTCCATCCAAGAGGATACTCAGATACCCTTTGTACTTAAAAAATGTATTGGGACCATTATGATGATATTAGGAACAGCGAGGACGATAAAACCACTTAAGGGTTTTATATTGACAAGTGTTACAATGGCTCGGCATACTCAAGAATAAATTCCACCACTGTCTTCTAGTTCCCTGAGCAGGATCAACAGATTAATGGATCCATTATTGGCTTTGCCCGGTTAAAAATCGGACAGTAATCAAATATTTGTTTTATGAAAAACAAGCATGCAGAACCAGCAACATTAGCCATTTGATTTCAGTTTTACAGTTTAATCACTGTCCGATCCAAAAATAAAGCAATTCAATATAGGAGTGGCTAAAGAAGAATGAATACAGATTACAACCATTCTATATGCCTACCGCTTTTGACAGGGGCACACATTGATTTATACACAACCAGTGTGTATAAATCAATCATCAATTAGTAATAAACGTTAACCAATAAAATGTCACACAGTCAAATAGACTTCCAAAACAAGGAATGAGAAATCCCCCCAGGTCTGCATTATTCCTGGTAAGAAAAAAACCTACATTATTCTTGTTATGCCATCCATAATGCCATCCATTCTCTGTCACTGACAGAGACCACTGTTTAACACTTTCAATGCATTCATTTTAGTAGTAGAATGATCAGGTCGTACATTTGACAAGGAGCTATATAGAACAACTTTTCACCAGATCACCTCCAATATCTTAATCTTGTGACTAGTACCAAGGACTTTAAGTGTCTGCCAATCAACCCGACAGAGTCAGGAAATAAATAAATGTACTCTCAAAACAAATTCCAGTCAAACGCTATGCAAATAAAGACAATCACAATATAGACAATCACAGTACAACCTAGCATTGCATCCCAGTCTGGTTTTCAAAGAAACTGAATGTCTGTCTCAAGTCAAATGTGAACACTTCCTGAATAACACTGCAAGCTAAGACAGGTGGCTCCCTCCATAATGTAGTTCAATGCGTTAATCAACACATTCCTGGCAGGCCTGCCTGGAAGCTTGCCGATCACCAAACCCAAATCATAGGTTGCTGGCTGGCATTAGGCTGATTTGAGATATTAAAACAACAACTCAATCCAAATGGCCAAAATCATTATTTGTAGCCACAAACGCATGGTCTGGTTGGAAACAAAACATAAGGGGGCGTATAGATTCAGGCAACATTATTATCGTCCACGATCGATTCGTGTCACTTGATGTATCCTTTAGCACGTGTGGGGGGGTGGGGGGGGGGGGGGGGGGGGGGGGGGCTGGGTTGGTAGGATGGACGCACACCACACGACTGTGATCACAACATCGAGAAAGACGGCCACCAGTCGTGGAAACGGACGGCGTTACAATGGGAGTTAACCAAGAAACGCAACGTATAGAGCCAAGCTGTTGAATCGTGTCACTGTGTTGCTGGCTAACTAGCAGAGAAGGTAGGCCCGATGCTGCCAAGCTGCTGTCTTATCTCCCCCATCCCCACCCCTTCCCCCAAAACAGCCTCCTGAAACCTAATTTAATATAGCATCATGTCATATAAGGTTAAGGAGACACCATTACGTAAGCGAAATAAACACTAACTGAATGGGATGCAAATCTCGCCAGCGACACGAAGAAGGACTTGCGGGTCCACACAGAAGAGAAACAGAGGTAGACATTAGAAGAGCAACATGTATGTAGCTTTTGCTAACGATAGCTCAGCCCGACGCGCGACCGTGGAAGTGGTGGGAGCCAAGATGGACAGCGTGTCCACAACACAGCCCGTGTTATCGACAGCGTTTCCCACAAGACGGGTGGGTGATGAATCGTGTTACCTTTGCCTTTTCCAGGGGGGTGAATTTCAAGAGATGCACGAAAGGGTTTCTCAGAGGGGGAGCATGTTCCGTTTTCTTGCCATCTCCTTCCATCACACACTGTCTGCTGCTCGGCAGCCTCATCTTCATGGAGCAACTCTTAAGAAACAGCAGTGTTGACTAACGCGAAGAGCAACAGAGGACGTAATGAGGAAACGTTACGAAAATCCCACGCAACAAATTATGTTATCTTGCACTGGCACGCTGGCTTACTCCCGGCGCTCACTACAGGTTTGTCTGGGGTCCCAGGCGACGGTGGCTAGCAGGAGGATTAGCTAGGGATAGAATAAATCACTGACAGCTTTTCTTTTCCTGCGCAGTGTAGTTTCCAATACTCCCACTAGCCCAAGAAGCTAGCTACGACAGTCAGGGTTCCCCATTATCAGCGCATGCGCCGAGTTCATCCCCTTTACCCAAAGGCATCAGATGTGTGGCCACTGCGATCAATCGTCTGTGTGTGTGTGTGTGTGTGTGTGTGTGTGTGTGTGTGTGTGTGTGTGTGTGTGTGTGTGTGTGTGTGTGTGTGTGTGTGTGTGTGTGTGTGTGTGTGTGTGTGTGTGTGTGTGTGTGTGTGTGTGTGTGTGTGTGTGTGTGTGTGTGTGTGTGTTTGTGTGTGTTACCAGTGATGCAAACTATCTATGTTGGGACGAGAGTAAAGAGATGAGAGGAAAGGTAAGTTTAAGGTTAGGAATGGCTGGATTTTTTTCTGTGTCACTCTATTAGTGGTCAAGTTCTATTATTCACCTGCCACTAATAATATATTACACTAAGTATTGCATGTGGTTGTGTAGAAGAGATTAATTAGTAGAGCCTCATACACACATTATGCATTTGCATAACTTAATACATTGTTATTAATTGTAGCGTGACCTAACCTCTCAGTGCATGAAGGATCTGTAGCGTAGATTACTTATGGTAACTAGGTATTGATGCCATCATAGAGGCAGTTAAAGACACGGTGTCTTATTTTGCAGTTGCATAGATACAGCCTCGTTTTGCATTTGCTGTTCATATGATTTTTTTTAATCTGGAATTTAAACAACACAACAAAATGCATGATGTATGGATGGTTTGATGAATGGGTGAATGGAGAATTAACAGAAAGCTTTGACCGTTGACTGTTAATAAGAAGCATAGTCCATTCGCATGAAAAACAAAGTATATTTATAGATATTATCTTTTGGCATATTTGAAGTTCAGTTCTTTAGGAGGGCGTTTTCTGTTAATGTGTGTCTGTGGTGTCTGTGTCGAATGAGTTGCTTCAGCCCTGGAATTATACACAGTGCAGATCCTTTTAAATAGTCACATGATGCCCTCTAGTGGTTATAATCTTGTATTGCAGCAAAGTGCAATCTTCATCTGTATCTCATCACATCCACCAATGTGAACTGGAATTTGTATGGTCTCACATATATAACCTAGGCATAACAAATATTGATAATTGGCAATATACATTCATTTTGGAAATATATATCATAACTCAAAAAAGCCCCAAATTATGTCATTAATGTAACTGTCTCCCTAACTCCATCTTCTATCTCAAACATGGCATGTTTGATCAAACTGCATGGACAGCAAAGAGAAAATAGATTTATAGCTCTACCTATCTGTTTCCGGAATAATTGATGGATTATTTTAGGTCAGCAATGACATTTGTCGCAGTAGAGAAAAAGAAAAGGCCCTTAGCCGATTATTTCCCTTTCAAATGTATACTTACCATTAGCCTTGATACCCATCATTATAACATAAATCTAATTTATTATCAAATATAGTGGGTGTGTGGGTTGGTAAACTGAACAAATGTTGTATTGTATTGTATTAATTAACTTAATATTGACACACACAAACGCACACATACGTATGTTTGTGTGTGTGTGCTCAAGGGTAGCCAACTTAAAGAAAACAAATGATTGAAGTAGAACCCTCCCCTTCATGTAAACCTGTCAAAGGAAGCACCAAAGTGAAATCATAACTTTCCAGCCACTCACGTCTATCAAGCTGTTATTTTTTTTCCCCCAACAGCCTCATTATGTCATTGGAACAGGGAGGGAGGGAAAAAGCACGACCATTCATCTATGTCACAATGTTTCCCTGTGTTTCTTCTACACCTCAGCGTGCAAGCGCAGCAGTGTTTTAATTTTTTTTGGTCAATTATTTGCTTCATCAATCTATTGATTGGACCATGTGTTCATAAAAGTACTGGCGGATGTAATACCCTACACAGGCACTTTATTGTGGAAGCTGTGCCTTGATACCTTTAAAAACAGGGATGTTGACGGGTGTAGCTGTGCATGTGTGTGCGAGTGTGTGCTTGTGCGCGCGCGTGCGTGCGTGTCGGCAACACTGAGGTCAGTCATTTACACACACACACACACACACACACACACACACACACACACACACACACACACACACACACACACACACACACACACACACATTCCCACAAACAGCTATCAAGTTTAGTTTTTTGCATTGGGCATCAGAGCGTGCAGTCTGAGTGCCCCTTGGCTGACCGTATCCGGTCGCGACATTTGCATTCGACAGCAACCACGAGACAGGGTTAATACTTAGGAGGACGGATGAATTTTTTTTTAAAGAGGAAAGGTTTCCCTATTTTTCCTTGGGCAACCCCCCCCCTTTTCTTTCTTTCTTTCTCTCTCTCTCTCTCTCTCTCTCTCTCTCTCTCTCTCTCTCTCTCTCTCTCTCTCTCTCTCTCTCTCTCTCTCTCTCTCTCTCTTCCCCCCCCCCCCCGCCACCCACTCCATCACCCTCACCTCCTCTCCCCTCACCTCCCCTTCCCCAATCTTGTAGCTGAGGAGGTGAAATTAAAAAGGAAGAAATGCAATTTAAAGACACAGGGTAAACAATCACAAAACACTTGTTTCCAGAGGAGACACAATTTCCCGCTGCCTTGTTCAATTTCTCCATGGCCCGGGGCGCTGCCGCCTGCGTTTATACACCTGCTCCTACACCGCTGATTAAAATTGTAATGTCAGTGCTGAATCAATCCATATGACATTTTGTAAAAGCACAAGTATCCCCGGCATTATAAATATATATATAAATATAATTACACATTTTCTCTCTGTCTTTCTACTCCCTTAGAGGTGCAAGCGGGTCAGAAACAAGAAAGCGTAGGTTGCCGTGAGTGCCTTCCAAGTGTTTGAAGAACATAATTCCCAGTTTCAACAATCCAGGCAGAAAATAAAAAGATAAATATACAACTATAAGGATATTGTATTGTACTCTCATTAATGCAAACAGACACATGTGTATAAGGCAGGGAAAACAAGTGCCAATGCTTTGTTTGATTCATACAATAAACTGAATGGCATTCATTGGCCTGTCTAGCAGGGTTTGAACTAGCATTTCCAGAGGGGTTCCTTGGTATACCAATTTGAAACCTCAAAACAGCCCCATGTCCATCTGTTTTGTTGTGTTAGTTCCCCCTCTTTCATCTTGATGTAGTGTACTTGGGCGTGAGGGGGGGGCGGGGTGGGGGGGGGGGGGGGGGGGGGGGGGGGTTGAATACAAATCCAAACCATAAAACATAAGGGAAGGATGTTGGTACTGGAGTTGTTGTTTTTTTCTAACCTCTTAATGTATGCCGCTGTACGGTTTTACTCCTTGTTCCTAGACCATAACCCCTCTGGCCAAACATCAGCGGAGGACTGACTGACTGAAAGAGCGCCGTCAACCTCACACCACTCGATGTTTTACCAGCCTCTCCGCCCGTGTCAATCAATGGCCGCCGTGTTCCAAAACATATTCAACACACAAAGAGAACAATTTGGCTCCGGGAAATGGATAGCGGTGCAAGATTGACACTTCGCTCTCTGGTGGTGTCAATCAAAGCAATGGGATTTTTCTGGGCTTTTTATTTTTATCTTTTTTTCCCCTTTGGTCTACAATGCCCCAGGAAGGCCGTGTACACAGTACAGATACACGAGTTGCCTTTGTGGATTTATCTGCCGATGTGACACCTTCTCGGAGGTTTGTTGTCTTTAGTGTTTTAAATATAATAATAATAAATATTGAGTTGCTAAAAAGCCACGACCATCTGTCTGATTATTATTTGTGCATGTGTGTGTGTGCATGTTTGAGTGTGTGTGTGTGTGTGTGTGTGTGTGTGTGTAGGTCTGTGTAATGACATCAAAGGGAACTCCATTCTCTATGCTGCGTCCTTGTTCACTTCTGTCATCCCTTGTTCCCCTACCCTTCCCTTGCCTGGGTCTGTGCCGCTGCCACGCTATCTCGGGCCGGTTGATGCAGTGATCCAGCATGACCGCGCGGTACATCCAAGGGCCGCCGCCTTTGAAAGTGGAAACTAGCCTTGCGTCTCTTGTCTGAAAGTGCACACCCCTCATCAGCATCTAAGTTTTGACAGAGAGAGAGGGAGAGCGGGAGAGCGGGGAGGTGCAGGGATTCCCGATAGATGAGCGGGTTTAGTAACCAAAACCGCATGCTGGGCAGGACACAACACAGGACGGTTGTAAGACAAGAGAGCGAGAGAGAGAGAGAAAGAGAGAGCTTTGTGGCAAATACAAGTGCTCGGCTGTCCTCTCACATGCCTGTCCGTCAGCTCCACCGCGCCAGCTGGACACCTGTACAGTGGTCATTTTAAACGACAAAAAAAAGAAGGAAACAAAGAGCAGCTTTTGCAGGCTTCAGGCAGATTAGTGTTCATGAAGAATTTACAAGGTGATGGTTGCTGTCCTTGAGCTGCCAGACAGCACATTCAGTTGACGTCAAAAGCAACTTCTCGCATTCAGGTCTACCCGATTGGGATGTGAAATTGGGATGTTTTTTCATTTTTAACAGTAATGTTATTGACACTAAAGTGCTGCAGTTTGGGGATGGATGGCTCTGTGATTTGAACTGTTTGAAATGGAAGCAGAAGTACAAGAACTCTCTAGCCATCTCATGTGCATTATAAACACACACACACACACACACACACACACACACACACACACAGATATCTTAATTCTAAAAGCACATAATAAGCTAGGACAGACCAGTTGTCAACATTATAGTTACATCATTGGACGTTCAGTTTTCATCATTTGTTATAAGGCCATTTTTTTAAGCATTTGATTTGGCATGTGGGGTTAAAAGAAATGAAATAGCATCCACTACATTCTAGTCTGCTAGGCGCTCTTCTACATAATTAAACATGAATGATTCATTATTGATATTATTTTTGCTAACGGGAGCAAATTTTGCGCCACACTTGATGCTGTCTGCATAGGTGTTGATATGTGGAGACAGCTAGGTTAACTGTGGTAGGGAGACAGAGAATTTAAAACATGCCACAACAATTCCCTGTGATAGATTTGTGATGTGTACGTAGACACGGATAGCACAACAGAGACCACAGCCTTCAGCACGTTTTTCAACACGTGGAAAGGGAGGTTGTGGAATGACATTCAAATTGAGTTATTTCTTTGGGAAATGACAGTCTTGTGTCTGTCTGTCTGTCTTTCCTTCTGTGTCTTCTTCTGTAATAAGTGTTGTGGTTACAACTATCAATGTCATTTCTCATCCCTCTCGGTATCAGAAATAACAGAAACAGAAACAACAAAGCTACAATAATTGTTAAAAGACAGAGAGAGAGAGAGAGATAAGAGGATATAGAGAGACAATAGCAAGTAAACAAAATATATGAAAAAGAAAACAATGAATTTATCTTTGATATAAATGATTATGGAGGAAAAGTTGCAAACTTGAAAGAAAATGGATCCCTGTTCCATAATTTTTGCATGTAGAAATTGAAGGAAAGTCTGTTTGGTTTTTTTGCCCTCCCCTGTCTCCACACCTGTCAACATGGCAAGCAATAGGGAGCTCATTTGCTCTTTCTCTCATTTCTCCATTATACCGCCTGTTCGGTCTCCTTTCTTCCCCCTTTTATCCTCTCATCCCCTCTAATCTGTCCCTCACTATGTCTCTGACTTCCCGTGTCATCTCGTCTGTTTTGTTGGGCAGATGCTGTTTAGTCCGAATGAACATCTGTGGTGTTGACACAGGTATCAAAGACACAATGTTTCACTCTCCCTCTTGTGTCTCTCTCATTCTATCTCACTCTCACGCAAACACACACACACACACACACACACACGCACGCACACACGCACACAGGCAAACACACACATACACACACACACGCACACATACACACACACACACACACACACTTACTGTCCAGATCCTCTGTGAGAAGCTCTGTAAGCCCAGACAAGGTCATACCTCACTGTGACCAGATGGGGGAGCTCTTGTGATACATTTTCTCAAAGAGGACCAAAACACAGGTGTATGTGTGTGTGTGTGTGTGTGTGTGTGTGTGTGTGTGTGTGTGTGTGTGTGTGTGTGTGTGTGTGTGTGTGTGTGTGTGTGTGTGTGTGTTTGAATGAGTTGATGAGTGAATGAGATACTAATTCAGACATTACTTGTTAACATTTCTAGAAATGGGTAATATGATGGTAATATCCATGAAATATATAAAAATAAATCTTATTTGTCATATATTGGTCACAAGGTGAAGACTTTTAGGGTAGGGGATTGTACACTCCCTTAAACATGCTAACCCCTGGACCAAACCCAACACCATTCTACATAAGGAAATATTTCATCATTATCAGTCACTGAAGTCAATGGTATTTCTGTGCCAGTGTGAGAATGCAAAAGGATTAGCGGAAAAAAAAGTTAACAAAATAAGGGAAATAAATAAAAAAACATTTCCCATGATGCAAATCCAAACAACAGCCAAAGTCCTTACATGGAGTGCAAACAATCACTGACATTGGTCTTGCGCCCAAGAAAACAATGGTCTTACATTCTCCTATCAAATTCTTAGTCCCCCCCCCCCCCCCCCCCCCCCACACACACACACACACACAAACCCCAACACATCCTCTCACCCACTTTTATTTCGAGTCGTTGCGCCTTGCATCTGGGCTAGGACTTACAAGTCTCTCGCGTGACATAAAGGAGTCCACTACACTGTCCGCTTCTTACAGATTGTACTACCAGGACACCAGACAAAGACACACAAACAGCGCCTGTGCATTTATTTACACAGAAGGCCCTGGGCAAATGAGATAGAGAGAGAAAGAGAAAGAGAGAGAGAGAAAGGTGGTGATGATGAAGTGAAAAAGGAAACGGTACTCAATGCATGCAATATGTTAAGGAAAAAATATAGAGATAAACAAAAAAAGAGGAATCACCTCTCCCTCTCTCTCTCTCTCTCTCTCTCTCTCTCTCTCTCTCTCTCTCTCTCTCTCTCTCTCTCTCTCTCTCTCTCTCTCTCTCTCTCTCTCTCTCTCTCTCTCTCTATAGTTATCGCTAGCCATGGGGCCACATCTTTATTCTCCACCAAGAGGAAATGCTAATCATCAATCTCGGGCAGCGTGCTGCGTCTCTGTTTAATAGCTGATAGGGAGTCTCCACAGGCTGCTTTTCTTCTTTGTTTAAAATGACATATAATGGGACTAAACCTTATCAGTGTCTCAATGCACCCTCCCCTCTCTCTCCCTCTCTCTTACTCCCGCTCTCTCACATACTCTATCTCTCTTACTCCCTCTCCCTCCCCTTTTTGGCCCATCTCCCTTTATCTCTCTCTCTCTCTCTCTCTCTCTCGGATTGTGGTCCGTTGTGAAGTATAAGCATAAGAGGCCTGGGCTACAGTACATTTTGTGCCAAGCATAACTTCATCCATCACATTTCACATTAAAATGAATATGCAGGAGCGTGTGTCGGTGGTGATTCTGCTGGTTGTGGACGGGGCCTAAGCTAACCACTTTGACTCTGAGAAGACGAAAACCTTTTGTGTGAATATATAACCAGTTGCCTTGTTTTTTTTTAACATTTTCCAAAATGATAGCAATGAAAATAGTTGTACAATAGTGTTATTTTAACAGAGCAAAGGAAAATAATCATAAAATGATGATAATAATGACAATAATAATAGCTAAATTAATCCCCTGGCTAACATCTAATATTTTCCTCAGCTTTCCTAGCCAGATGACTCCACAGACAGTAGATGAAGTAGCAAAAAACATCAGTAACCCAATATGCAGCCACTTCATTAAAAGGAAATAGTTAAGCATAAAGTTGTTAATGGAAAGTGGAAAGACATGACAATTGAGAGGAAGACATTAAACCATCATCAATCATATGATCTTACTGTCTAATTCTAAAACAATAAAACCTACCCATAGGGCTTTGAGGATTCCTGTGTGTGTGTGTGTGTGTGTGTGTGTGTGTGTGTGTGTGTGTGTGTGTGTGTGTGTGTGTGTGTGTGTGTGTGTGTATCTCCTCTTGCGTCTCGGGCTGGGCGGTGGGGGTGGGGGTGGGGGGGGGGGGTTTCCTTAACCTTAGACTTTTGTCACACGGGTCCTGATCACGCCTTTAATGACTTCATTTGATTAGCCAGCGTCTGCCTTTCCATCCCATCACCTCGATGCACCCAACAGGTACGCGTTGCGCTGGGCTCTTTCACTGGGCCGGCTCCGGGTCAGCTGCTTGTCTGTCACATGATCAAGAAGAAGAACATTAACATGGGACATGGGCTGGGGCAGAGGACCGCTCCCCGCACCTTACTGTCAGTCATCTGGAGTGGTGATGGGAGACGCCATTACTTATTCATGAGGCCTAAATGCAGAGCAGGGGAGATGGGCATGACTGACCCTGGCTCGTATTGGTGTGAGGCCGCGCTGTGTGTGTGTGTGTGTGTGTGGTGGTCTTGTCGGTGCCCGGGAAGCAGAAGAGAGGGAGGTGGGGTAGGGTGGGGTCCCATTCAAGAGAAGCACTTTAATTGAATGGAGCCCGATGCGGCAGCTGTGGTGCTCATGTTGCCACCCATCTGTGAACAGGCGGATGAAAAGGCGGCCTGCAAGCGCATGTTTTACAATTATACTGTAAAAATCCAAATAGGCATTTTTTTATTAACTGCTTTTTTTGTTTTTGTGTTTTCCACACAAACATAAACATGTGTGCGCACACACAAACACACACACACACACACACACACACACACACACACACACACACACACACACACACACACACACACACACACACACACACACACACATTGAATCAGCACGAGACAGAATTCCTATCAAAAAAGCCCCATTGGAGTTTGACTCAGACGCCACAGCCCACCAACAGGCTATTACAGAGTATTTTATAATACAAACCCCACCATGAATAATTAAAGCGTGGAGCTGGTCGCGGGAAGGATGAGAGCAGGTTGAAAAAAACATGCGTCTCCCCTGTCCCCGGCCTGATAAACAAACGGTGCACCCAGCCAGACTCTCGCCTAGGCAGGCCAGCAAGGTTACACTACAGGAAATGAATCCAATATCGCCATACTTTTTTTCCCCGTCCCGCTCCTATTTGATAGGGATACGTTTAATATATGCACTGCGACTGGCCATGCATGGCAAAGGCAGCGTCAACGGCAGCGTGTTATTATTGGCTGTTCATTTTGTGCCCGCATGTCATTGATGTAACGGCCAAGGGAGTAAGCAATGCATATGTAACCTATAGCTTATGTACACGCCTTTTTAAATATACATTGGCCCAGAAGTAAAAGCTTGGCCCCGGTGATTTTTTCCTGCGGTCCTTATCTGCATTCGCAGATTCCCTGCAAAGATCCATCAATGTTTATGAAGCCCTGGCCCCGGCGTAATTCTACCACATTTATCCAGCCGGAACATGCTCGCATGCATGTAGGCACGCGCATGCAAACACTCGTACACACACATCTACACATCTACACACCTCCCAACTACACAAGCACACAGACAAACACGCACACACACACACCTAACATTTTTCCATTATCCTAAGAACGTCTCCTGGCATGACCAGTATATTATTTATTCTATATTTTATATCTACTATCGCCAGACAAAAATCTTGAAATATTACTATAATGTTTTTCTTTTTTGAAGGGAAAAATGTTCCAAATATTTTGGTGGTAGATAAGGTGGGGCAGATACGGCTTGGGGAGGATCCCTGGCCAGCCATCACCATAAGATAACTAGGTTTTATTAATGACCTGCCAGAGGAGAAGGCCTACGTAATTAGGCTCTCTCTCTCTCTCTCTCTCTCTTCTCTCCCCCCCCCCCCCCCCCCCCCCCCCCCCCCCCGTCCCACCTCCACCCATATGGCCCCAAACCCACTGCATTCTAACCGATGGACAAACACATTTTCGGACAGATAGCTTGGCCCACCAAAAAGGCAGCCCATCACACACTGGAGTGTGTCATGGGGTAGGCTGCTAAACTGCGATGGGGGGGGGGGGGGGGGGGGGGGGGGGGGGGGAGAAAGGAGCAAAAGTGAATTAATGCGTGACCAAAAGAAGAAGAAGGATGCCGTTGATGTTATCAGGGCGCATCGGAATTGCCTGGCGTGCTCCGTGCCGCCTATCGGCCACGCTCACCTGTGAATGGTTAATTGTCCGGCCCATGCATATGGAAGGAGTCGTTAATAACATTTGACTAATGGACAAATTCACCAGGTTGGTATACACAATGTTTGTGTGTCTGAATGTGCTTGTGTGTGTGTGTGTGTGTTTGTGTCATGTCCTTAGAATGTGAACTGTGTGTGTGTGTGTGTGTGTGTGTCTTTCTTTGATTTTATTATTTTTCCACTGACAACTATATTTGAACAACTGTGAAAGTATTATGAGCATGTATTTACATGAGAGCCACATCCGACACAACAGAGTACCAGATTATAAATGGTGACCTCTCACTATGACTATGACACACACAGCTCACAGCTTTCTAAAACGGCACAAAACATAAACACATGGATTCCGTCAATTTAGCGTTGCTCATGCAATCTTGCCATTAAACAAGCAAGTATATTCAAAGTAAAAACCAATACGCTTTGTTTCATGAACAATGTTAAGTCAATTGTCCCTCTGCAAGCTCCCCTCATGCCCTTCCACCTGGACAGGCAGCAGCAGAACCTCAGTGCATGGTAGCCATCTTGGAGCAGGACTCCTATGGATCTGCATCCAAACAGCCTGATGATGAAAGTGCCTGTCACTGGGAGGGGCACTATGCATATAACATGCCGCATGACGCAATGCATTTTCTGGCCCAGATTAAATCGCTTTGACCCCCCCCCCCCCCCCCCCCCCCCCCAAAAAAAAGAGCCATATACATCTCCCTGGAAACAACCATCCCTCTTGAAGTCATTTATCACCTAAATTCACAGTTTTATTCTGATCTATTAGTGGAAAGTCCATCTATCTTTTGTAGTAGCTAGACAGAGAGAGTGAGTGTGAGAGAGAGCGAGAGAAAGAGAGAAAGAGAGAGAGAGTGACAGAGAGGGTTAGGGTCTAGCCAAGCTCTTGTGATCTTAGCTAGACACTTGGCTAGACTGTGTGTGTGTGTGTGTGTGTGTGTGTGTGTGTGTGTGTGTGTGTGTGTGTGCGTGCTGGTGTGGGCTCAACTACCAGACACCTTGTCTGCATATGCTGTAAAGGTGTGCAGCCTTATATACATATAAATAGAAGACACTTGTGTCTGTGTGTTCTTTGTATTTGTTTGTGTGTGTGTTTGTGTGCATGTGTGTATGTGCCTGTGCGTGCCGTCATATGTGTGTCTGTGTGCAAGTGTTCATGCCTGAGTCTCTGTGCCTATGTGTACGTGCGGGTGTGTGCGCAAGTCTGTGTTTGTATGTGTGTGTTTGTGTGTGTGTGTGTATGTGTGCATCTGTGTGCCTGTGTGTGCATGTGTGAGTCTGTGTGTGTGTTTGTATGTGCCTGTGCGGGCTTGCTTATGTGCGTCTGTGTGTCGGCGTGTATGTATGTGTGTGTGTGTGTGTGTGTGTGTGTGTGTGACAGAGCAGTCTGGCAGGCAGACGCAGAACAGTGACGAGCAACTGCAGACAGATCTAATGTCCACTTATCAGAGTGCAGGATAAGGAGATTATCACTCAATCCACGGCCCCGCCACCGGAGCCATCAAGAGCCCACTTCCAACCTCACTGTGAGCGGACAGGCTTCTCCTTCTTCTCTCTCTGTCTCGCTCTCTGCTACTATCTCTATGTGTCACTCTGTCCTCTTATTTTCTCTGCGTTCGGCTCCTTGTTCATTTGACCCTAGCCTGGCGAGACCATCCGGATATTCACGGTCGCATTTCACAATTACTATTAGTCTGGGCAGTAATTGATTTCAAAATATGGCCGTAGCGTTATGTAAAAAAATACAAAAACGGATTTCTGTTATTCTTTTAACATCGTTATTCAGTCTCCCTCGAAAGCTAAATGGTCAGAGCATTTGAACATTTTAACGGGATCAAGGTTTGTATCGGATAGTAAAGAACGCTGGTTTTCACTCAGGTTGTAAGAGGATTCATATTTTAAGGTGTTTGGTCACATTTTATTCAGAAAGTAAAACAATGTTTTTTCTACAACTAGTTTAAAGGTGTAGTGTAGGTTTAGTGGCATCTAGTGGAACGGACTTGGCAGAAATGGAATATAATATTCATAGGTATGCTTTAATTAGTGTTAACCCCATGAAAATAAGAATTATTGTGTTTTTCTGACCATAGAATGAGCCCTTTATATCTACATATGGAGCGTGTCCAAATAAAAACCGTAATCACTATCTTACTTGTAAGCTATAAACTATAGTGTTACAGACTACCCTGAATCAGCTGACCAACTGATTCAGTTGGTTGCAATCTGCAATCTCCCCACTAGAGGCCACTAAATCCTACACACTTCCCCTTTGAGGTAACTCAAAAGACGAATGATATTCATGAAATATCAATAACTAGGAGTCTGAACATTTGATCAGTATATATCATCACTTTCTACAAATTCCCAGTTACGGTGGACAAAGACAGAGAGACAGACAGAGGAGATAGAGAGAGAGAGATGGAGAGTGAGGTAGATGGAGAGGGAGAGAAAGACAGATAGAGAGAGAACGAGATAGAGAGAATAGACAGAGAGAGAGAAAGGGAGAGAGCGAGAGAGAGATGGAGAGAGAGAGAGAGGAATGAAACAACAGAAGTGCCCATTCTCAATCTGCTGGCTGTCAGCTGATGAAAGGGCTGGGAGAATCTGTGTGTGTGTGTGTGTGTGTGTGTGTGTGTGTGTTTGTGTTTGCATGTGAACGTGCATTCGAGCGTATGCTTGTGTTCGGGAGACAGAGAAACAGATGGAGCTGGACGGAGGGAGAGAAGCAAAGAGGGAGGAGGAGGAGGAGAGAAGACAGCACTTCTCCTCACTGAAGTGACAATACGGGGGCTCTGGGTTAAGAGGAGGGGGAGGGGTTGCCATGGGGAGACAGGCTACAATGCAGAGGCTGGGGGCTAGGGTCAACTTTTAAACAGGTTTTCATCTAAACTCTTGATAAGCGTGTTACACTCATATATTTTGGCACCTTTGTGAGGACAATTTACTCCTTTTTGCGAGTCCTCAATGCGTAAAGTTGTCGTGAATCGTGATTCATCATTAGAAAAATATATCCGCAAGTGCCAATATGTTGTTTATTATAAAGATGGACAATTTACACCCCATGACAAGGCACATGCACATATAGCCTCTTCAACACCAGCCAGGTCTCCATGGGCCAAACTCATGAGCAGGTCACAGAGGCGCTAGCCTCCCATACATGATCGTTAACTCTGTGTAAATGATGCTGATGCGAAGAATGCAATAAAGCCAACACAGAGTGTTTAAATGGTTTCAGTCTCATGATGCGCAGCGGCTAGAACTTTATGGGGATGTTCAACATTGTAAACAGAAATTCAGTTTTCCTCCATTGCCATGTAAAAGATAAAGCAAAGGGCTTGCCCGCAAGTGGTCAATTTTGTACAGTGTATTAAAGTGCTAACACTTAGGACGCAACATATACAATCTGAGATGCAAACATATTGAGTGCGTGCGTCTATTGATTACTTGTGTAATCCCTCCTGTTGAAATGTGTTCATGTTATGTTGCTCTTCCAAATATATATACATATATATATATATATATATATATATATATATATATATATATATATATATATATATTATTATAATTTTTTAAACCAATGCATTATCATAACCTGTGTGAATGCCAGTGTGTAGGTGTGTGTGTTTCTGTCCTTGTCTGCGTTTGTGTGTACACGCCCGTATACAATCTGTTTAGTCATCATAGTCTGTGTTCTTGGGTCGAAAACAGGACAGACTAGCCTGTTGCTCTTCGTTTTTACACTGGCATGCCGTGGCTTGGGTTGTTCTACAGCACTTTTAGTTGTCGTACACGCGAGACGGACAAGATGTTCAGAAGGCTGTACAACGACAGATCTGTGGTCAAAAATGTACTACAGGGGAGTGTATATCTCCACTCGGTGTGTACGTGTGTGTGTGTGTGTGTGTGTGTGTGTGTGTGTGTGTGTGTGTGTGTGTGTGTGTGTGTGTGTGTGTGTGCGTGATGGTGAACATGCTCTATCGGGCTGAGCTTGACATGTCGTACAACAGAAGTGTGGTTAAAGCTTCCAGAAACCTTGTCCTTTCTGGTCTACATGCTCTTTGCATTTGTTCTGCTAACTAGACTCATCTCTTGTGGTGAAGCATTGTTATCAGGTAGGTTTTTTCTTTTCTTTCTTTTGCATTATTTATTTGTGTGTATGTCATTCACATCCTTATTATGTCATCAATCATTAGACATTTATATATTTCTCTTGTTTTTAGCAATGCTGGTTTTTTTTATGAAATAACTTAACCAACGCAAGTTAATTTGTAAACTGACAGCCAATCATACAGAACCTTACCTGTTATTGAGCAAAATAATTAAGTAAAAATCACTAACTGTGATGCCTAGATGAAAAGTTGTGTGTCACGTTAACCTTTAAAAAAACATTATCACGGCACTAGGTGAAAGTGAGTTTGTGAGTCCATGTATTTTTGCATGCATGTGTGTGTGCGTGCTTGTGTGTGTGTGTGTGTGCGTGTGTGTATGTGTGCTTGCATGTGTGTGTGTGTGGGTGTGTGTGTGTGTGTGCCTGGGTGTGTATGTGTGCCTGTGTGTGTGTGTGTGTGTGTGTGTGTGTGTGTGTGTGTGTGTGTGTGTGTGTGTGTGTGTGTGTGTGTGTATGTGTGTGTGTGTGAGAGTGGAGGGAATGGGGCTGTAATTAGGGCAGCGGGTTGCTAGATGAAGTGAAATGTATTTTCCCTGTACCGACCGGCTAGACCCGCCCGCTGTCCTGACTCTTTTCCCTAAAGAAAACAGCCTTCTCTTCTGCTCTTCCTCAATTTGCTTTGCCTGATGAGCCACGGGTCCCTATACACTCACACACACAAACACAAAGGGCCATTATACAAATGCCAATTTATATTTAATATGTTCCTGTTTGACTGTGTTCGGGCGGCAGAGTTACAAATGGAGGCGACGTGGTTAAAGTATTTATGCTACGCAGGCCAACAGTCTATCCATTAGTTATATGGGAGAGTGAAAAGAAACATATTCTCTGTCTTCTACTCCATTTGTTGTCAGGATGCATTCATTCTTTCATTTGTTCATTCCTTCAGCAAGGTTGTCACACATGAGGTTAGGGGGAAACAGGGTCATACAGCACACCGAGAGGACGCGCTGAGTGTTTGTGGATGTGTGTGTGTGTGTGTGTGTGTGTGTGTGTGTGTGTGTGTGTGTGTGTGTGTGTGTGTGTGTGTGTGTGTGTGTAGTTTGATACACATACATGACAACCGAAAGTAGGCTTTTCCCAAGAGTTCCTGGGCCAAACACGAAGATATGTGGTTATCATAGTAGGTTGTTGGTTCGAACATCGTATCCTGTGGAGGTTTCCCTTTCAGCCAACATGCAGTCAGAATAATATAATCATATATTATTATTGTGTTATAACCACACTATTAATAGTTGTTGAGGAGGGCAGCCTATTAATGAGTTGAAGGTTCAAGTGCCCTCTGCATCCTTTTTCCACTTGGCCCTGTGAAAGTAACTTATGTAAAGCCACATCTGTAGGGACTTACATTTCATGTCTTTCTCATGGGGCCAACACCACTTCAGTTAATTAATTAATTTATAATGTATTTGGCAGGGACCGTACACATCAATCAACATTTGAGCTCACACTTAAATGTTAAATGAGTTAGCCAAGAAGCTCCTTTACATCTGTTGTTTCCGGGCAGGGCAACAACACAATAATTACAGTGCAGTTAAAAAAATTAAAATAAAACCATACATTAATAAGGACACATGCAGTATACTGTTGTTTGTTTCACAGCTCCCAATGTGAAGTCAATGTTTTTATTAGTAAGGTAAAACCGTCAGGATAAAGTGCAGATCTAAAAGAATACTGCTTAGTAAGACATTTCCGAAGAGTAGCTTTTAAAGGTAGTTGATAGTTGATGGTAGTGATGTTCAATCCCCACTGCTGATCTCTTTCTGGTGTAACATTGTTCTTTATTTGTTTACTGGCTTTTATAAAACAGGCACTGACTGTAGTAGTAGTAGTAGTGTTCACAGTAGTAGTCAGGCTAACATCATGTTAACAAGGAGTAGAACTGGATGCTGGTGCTGGCAAACACGAACAACAACAACAACAACAAAGAGAGGCATGCTACCGGGGTGCAAACATGAGATGGGGAAAGGTAAGGAATAATAGTTACAAAATGAAACCCTCCTTGGAAATCATGTTTACCTCTGGTTAAATGCATAGTAAATGAAAGGGTGGAATAAAAACTAAATATAAGCAAATTAAAATGGCAAAAGCCTCCCGAGGTGCAAGAGAGCAGATCGTAATCATGCCACAACAGAACAGTACGTTATAGTCGTGCAGAATTCCTGCAAACAGCGACGTAACATTATTTTTGGTGTGAGTGGAAAGAAGAAATTGCACAGGGTTATGAATTGCTTACTTTTTCACTGTAGGCACCAATCAAGATTAATTATTTCTTTTGTTAATTTTTCATTTGCTAGACATGTGACTGAGAAAGTGCATTTGTCACTTGGCTCATATTAAATGTTTTATGGCAAGCTGTTTTGGATGAAAACAAAATTGCCACTGAGGGGAAATAACAGAACAAACAGGAATACATACGTGGAAAGTGTATGTTTTACTCCATGCATGTAATATACATTTTATGTAATAATTGAATTCCCTTGATTACGTGTTCATTAAGAAATGTTACAATACGCTGTTGTGTTCACGTCTACATATTTGTCAAATTAACTTGTTTGTTTGCTTGTGTGTTTTGTATATCGGTCAAACATTCGTGAGACTCGAATGTGAATTGTAATCTGTTATGTGAGGAATGTGTGTTTCAAACCAACTTCTTTCACGACAGCCTTCATTTTTCTTGACCTTTCTCCCTGCGCTCTTCAATCGTACTGCTCTAATCATGCGTGACAGGACCCGTGCATTTTGAAGGCATACAATTTAGCGTCAAAGTGATGATTTGTCTTAAAATACACTTAATTAGCTCCTCCCACCAATTATCATTGGGGGAGGGGCACGGGTGTGTTTGTGTGTGTAAGTGTGTTTGTGTGTGTGTGTGTGTGTGTGTGTGTGTGTGTGTGTGTGTATATGTGTGTATGCATGTGAATTGTAAGGTACTGACGTATTTCAAGCTGCTCAATACTACAGGGAATCATAAGGCCCTGCTTTAGGGAGATTTTGAGATAATTAAACGAATATCAATATTCGCTAGGAAGCCACTTGCATTACGATCCTCTGTGATGTGACGGGGAGCAGGCCTCGCTGGGAACCTCTCATGCAAGGTGCACAGAGGAAGAAGACGGCTCCTGCACCGGCCGGGGCCACCCATGGCTGCCCTCTGCTTTCATTTGCATTCATTTTCATGATTGGCCCCACATGCTTATCTCTCTCTCTCTCTCTCTCTCT
Organism: Lota lota; assembly: GCA_026745465.1. Lineage (NCBI taxonomy): Eukaryota > Metazoa > Chordata > Actinopteri > Gadiformes > Lotidae > Lota > Lota lota. The sequence goes on along the minus strand of JACYXH010000470.1, from coordinate 253,002 downwards.
CTCTCTCTCTCTCTCTCTCTCTCTCTCTCTCTCTCTCTCTCTCTCTCTCTCTCTCTCTCTCTCTCTCTCTCTCTCTCTCTCTCTCTCTCTCTCTCTCTCTCTCTCTCTCTCTCTCTCTCTCTCTCTCTCTCTCTCTCTCTCTCTCTCTCTCTCTCTCTCTCTCTCTCTCTCTCTCTCTCTCTCTCTCTCTCTCTCTCTCTCGGCCTGCCCTCGTATTACCTGCCTGTCCGCTAGGCTTTACATCAGCCCACAGACTGGTCTCACCTCCCTTTCAAAACCACAGGCGTGGATGAAGGGAGCCGTAGTCAGAACCGTTCAAGTGTGCTGGTACGCTTTTGTGTGTATGTGTGTGTGTGTGTGTATTGGAAGGGTGCTTGTCATTTTACTATTCTAGCTTTAGCAACGGTACCGTCAGATGGATCAGATTAATAGGCATCACCCCAGTGCTTTTTAGATCAAAAATATGAATGCCATTAACTTTTTTATTTTTTGACGTGAATTTATGTGTGTCAAAGTTATTTTATTTCGTTTTGATTTCATCAGTGATATTTTAGTCATGAGGTGATTGAAAGGATGTTGTCACACTGCATAGCACAGACTGGCAGGAGAAACAGTTTATGTTGAAGATTGGTTGCTGAGTCTATATCATATTTATTATTAAATATGACTAGAATTTGACTGGAATTGGTAATTAATCACTCCTTTTTTGTCATTACACCTTAGGCCATGTTGTTTATTTGATATTGCCAGTTAATAATATTATTATTTATTTTATTTAGCTAAACATTAGAGAGTTTAGTGTCAGTATAATTTAGGCTTGGTTTTTTCCAAGGTCACGCCCACTTCAGTCTGACTATCGACTAGCCAATTAGAGGGTCTTGGCCAGACAAGAACCTCAAACAGACCAGAAATGTGTTATAATTTAAAGGCAGGCAGACAGAGGGTTAATTACTTATTCGCTGTGTTGAAGAAAAGGATGCACACACAGATATGCACCAGTAAGACTGTTCACACATACATGCACACTCACGCACACACACACACACACGTCTGTCTGTGATATGCCACGCCACTCTCATGTCCGTGAGGGAAGGTACTAAGACCTTTTGCATTGAAGACATCATATATGAATAAAAACCTTTGTCATTACCATATTCATGAGACCATTGAATCTTCCTTCCCCCTCTTGGCTTCTGTTATGTTCATCTCCTCTCCTCTCATCTTCTCTCCTCTCCCCTCTCTCCTTCTCTCCTCTCATCTTCTTTCCTCATAGCAGACCCTGATGGCTCTATAGCTCTGGAGTCCAAATGGTAACTTCTCCACCTGTAACTAACCTTTTTTCAACCTCCAGGATTAACTCGCACCCTATCCATTAAAAAACCTTCAACTACACAAAAAATAAATATTTGGATCTACTTTAACCACCAAATGTCTCTCTCTCTCTCTCTCTCTCTCTCTGTCTCTCTCTCTCTCTCTCTCTCTCTCTCTCTCTCTCTCTCTCTCTCTCTCTCTCTCTCTCACACACACACAATAACACACAATAACACACACACACACACACACACTGGCTCTGCTGCAACATCCCTGCACGGCAAAACAGGCTTTAGGATTCGGATTTTGGTTGTGGTCGCTATCGCTCCTCGCCATGCTTACTAAGTAAAGTTTAAGCTGATTCGTTGACAACTCCAAACAACCAAACCCAACCAAGCCAGCACCACAACACCCCTTCCCCTTCCACTCATCCACCTCCCTCTTCCCTCCCTCCCTCCCTCCCTCCCTCCCCCGGCACTTCCTTTACAGCCGGGGCTCCTAATCTGCCAGACTGACAGGGAATAAGACAGGGAAGCTGGAGCGGCCTCCAATACGGCAGAGGAACAGAGAGAGCGAAGGGAGGAAGGGGGTGAGGGAAAGGAGGGAAAGGAGAGAGAGAGTGGGGGAGAGAGAGAGAGCAACAGCTTCCACCAGCAACAATTAAACAACCACAAAGTTAACAACAACAACAACAACAGAAGAGATTCACTTGTGTTAACACTCGCTGGCCTGTGTAACTAAATGTGGGGACGTAAAGTGACAAGCTGCAGCCCGTGTAAGAGGGCCTGTGCGGGCCTTACCCTGAATAATGCGGGGCGGAGCATACTGTTTACTGTATTTCTGTCAAACAGACATTGAAACAGGACTTGGGGAAAATAAAATCTGTTGTATTATGCGCGGTCCACAATAAACCTTGTGTTGTTTGAAAAGCCGGCATTAGACAGCAGAAAAACTGGCGGCCAAGGAAGGAAAACGATTTGATCTCGTCTAATCTGTCCCGGGGTGGGGGGAGTTGTAATCCTCGCGCTCATTCTGTGAATGTGTGTTCAGAGTGTGATGTGTGTGTGTGTGTGTGTGTGTGTGTGTGTGTGTGTGTGTGTGTATGCATCTGTGTGCGTAAGTGAGTGTGTACAGTGACAATGTGACAATGTTAATGTGCGCTTGCCTTCAAATCGCGGGATTTGTTCACATTCATCGCAGTGTTGTCCAAGTTGTGTCGCTGAGCCGCTCCCTTCATTCGATGCGAGTAGTTTGTTGCTATCGCCCATTGTTGTCTTTAAATTCCCATAGGTGGCACTCAACACAGTTGATAATAACAGGAGAATAATCCTGTGTTGGAAATCCGTCAGATGAAACAAATTAACACACACACACACACACACACACACACACACACACACACACACACACGCACACAGTGTGTTTCCATGGTGCCATTGCGTCTCCATTGTCAAATCATTCAGTATAATGAACTGTGCAGATGTAAATCCTCACACACTATCTCTGATCACCTTTTTATCTGCGAGGCATTCGGAGTGTGTGTGTGTGTGTGTGTGTGTGTGTGTGTGTGTGTGTGTGTGTATGTGTGTGTGTGTGCGCACGCCTTTGCGTGTGTGTGTGTGTGTGTGTGTGTGTGTGTGTGTGTGTGTGTGTGTGGTATCCCTGATGAGAGCTGTTTTATTGCTGAACTT
>JACYXH010000470.1:212500-242500 GCA_026745465.1 Lota lota | reverse complement strand
GAAGCTTGCAGGTTGGTGGACTCTATGGGGTTGCAGGAGGTGGTCTGTGTTTGCGCCAATCGTAGCTCACTGTTGACTTTTCCTCTTAACACAGCAACACCGTGTGTATGTGCATTACAGCTTTAGCGACAGCGTCTGTGTTGAATGATCGCGGCCTTTCCTCCGTATGGCCAACCTTCTGACAGCCCATTGAGAAAATGCTACAGCACAGAGACACAAAATGGGATTGTTCAAATCTTGCCGTTTGTATTTATTATTTGGTATTCTTTAACATTGCATGTACTTCATGATTTGGACTGAAAGAAACACATTAAATGTGAGCATAATTTGACTGATTGTTTACAGTTTAGCCATTGTTGGACACCCAAATGCCTCACAATTTACCGTGAGAAACCTAATGTTGTACAGATTAATACAAATGATAAATAGCAACAGCTCACATGTGCATACATCATTAGATATCATTGTTAAAGTGATAAGAGACTAATTTAATATACCAATCTATATTTATTGGTAGATTGATAACACCACTATGGTCTGTTACATCATTTATTTAGAAAACACTATTGAAAATCAGTCCAGACGGCGGCAAAGTCCAGTCAAGATGGCAGAAAAATTGACTCATTTACCAATAGCAAAACATTTAATGTAATCATTTTCAGCAATACTATGATACACACATAATAACTTCCAATCAATAGACAGTTCAACACATGTTAAGGGTCAATTCATGTGATATAATGCATGTTTGATCTATCCGTTAAAGATCTCTAAGGGTTTGTTTCCCATATTTTCTCTCTATTGAGTATATTGCCAGCACGTTTGTTGCCACTGACCTGCTAAATCACACTTGACCTGGCAAAATTATGCACACACATAAACACACAAACACACACACAGAAACACACACACACACACACACACCTTTACATCCGCACACACATGGGCACACACACTCACACACACTCTTTATACAATGTAGTGACCCTGTACCCGACTAAGTCATCGTTTAAACATCACCCCAGGACCTGTACTCCCCCAGAAAGACACACACACACACACACGTGGAGAAACGTGCACATTTGGTGTGTGCGTGTAGGCTGGCAACAGAGGTTGGCAGCGGCATGGCCATAATCTCCTGGTCTAATTACACACACAGCCAGGTGTAGCGTTTCAGCACAGAGACCTGAGAAAATACAACCTGATAATCTTGTTTGCTCATAGTGGAAATAACCTAGTCGGGGGTCATGTGTGTGCATGTGTGTGCGTGTGTGAGCGTCCGTGTGTGTGTGTTTGAGTGCAGGGCAAATTTGTTTGTGTGTGTGTGTGTGGGGGGGCGTGTGTGTTTGTGTGTGTGTGTGTGTGTGTGTAGGCGTGTGTGTGTGTGGTTCAGTCTTTATGGAAAAAGAAAGGGGTTGGTGGGTGTTGCTGTGGTGGTTGGGGGGTGGGGTGTTTCCACTTGGATGCCCTGTGATAGAATATATTCACTAAATGAGGTGCAATGCTGACTGAGTGTCTCACACACACACACACACACACACACACACACACACACACACACACACACACACACACACACACACATACGTGCTCTCTCTTTCTCTCTCTCTCACTCATGCTTGCAGGCTCTCTCTCTCCCTCTCTCTCTCTCACACACACACACAGATACACAAACACACACGCTCACACACACACACACTCATTCATGCACCGGGCACACACAGTTTGTAAATAATGCATGTGTCTTAAAGGGTTTCACCCCGTCACAGCTGGCCCACTTCAATTAGAACGCACCACACTCATCTCAGCGTCTTCCACAATCTTAACTCATTCTACCCACTCTTTTCCCCATCTCACCATCCATCCATCCATCAATCCATCCCTAGCTCCTATCCTGCATCGTTATGCAATTTTTCTGATTGGTTTCACAAGTTTGGCCCTCCCAAACATTGAGAGTTATACTATCTGCTGCAATGTCTCCATACCAGGAAATTCACAGTAAAATACAGTGAAAACGTTGTAAACAAAAAACTGTTGTCACAAAAAACTGTTTTATACACAAAGTGGTCAATATAGATTATTACAGAGAGCATTGATCAAATAACAAGCAGACAAACTCTGCTGCAATGCTTTTCAGTTGTTCCAGTTTTTTATTTTGCCGCTTTATCAAAGCGATACATTTTCAGCTCAGTTCAGTATTCAAGTATTGTGGGTTAATGTGTTTGTCTGTCGGTCTCCCGTCCAGACTTTAGAGGTGTGAGCCCAGGCTCGGACCAGAATTGCATCAGTGTTTAATCTAACCCTCACCATCTCTCTCCCTGCCCCCCCCCCACCCCCCGCCCCTCCCCCATGTTTCTTCTTCCTTCCTTCCTTCCTTCCTAACTTACTTCCTACTCTCCCCTTCTTCCACCCTTCCCCATCTCCAGTAACTGGAGGTCTGGCCTGGGGTCTGCCCTGCTCCAAACACATCTAATTAGAGGAGCCGGCGGGCGCTTCTCATCCATCACATTATCTCGTGCAGACGAGGTGTGTGTTAGCGCTCTGTGTCCCGTCAGCCAATTACCTGCCGCCTCCCACTCCCAGTCACCTGCATTGCAAATGTGACCTTTACTTATAGGGGGGGAGGCGGGGGGCTGATTTAGTACATCCTGGGGTAAATGTGTGTGTGTGCACGGAGGTCTGCGATGAGTGTGTGAAGGTGTGTGTGTAAGGGTGTTTGGGTCTGTGATGAGTGTGTGAGGGGGTGAGGGGGTGTGTGTGTGTATGTGGGTCTGTCATTAGTTTGTGAGTGTGTGTGTGTGTGTGTGTGTGTGTGTGTGTGTGTGTGTGTGTGTGTGTGTGTGTGTGTGTGTGTGTGTGTGTGTGTGTGTGTGTGAGTGCTAGAGACAGAAAGACAGAGTTAAAGAAGAAAGAGAGTGTGGTCAGAAAGTTGTGTTCTCATGTGTGCGCGCGCTTGTGTGTCTGTGTGTTCAATGGAAGCAGAGCTGAGACATGGAGTTTGGGGTGGGGTTGGGTGGGGATGGAGTGTAGGTAGAGTCGTGCTGGCCCCTTTGCCCTCCCCCTCCCCCCCCCCCTCCCTCTCTCTCTCATGTGATGGGCTGTCGTGAATGTTAATGCGGTGGCAAGGTGGGTGTGGAACAAATAAGTGTTTCTGACACAGTACAGGCCCCCCATTACAGGGACAGGGCAAAAGGCTGGGGCCCTAATGAGCCGACAGGTCACTCAGCCGCAGCCTCTGTTCCGGCCCCACTACCCCTGGCTGCTGGCTTGATGCCAGGGATCGTGGGGACAGGGAGTAGCACTCTCGCCTACTGTCATGATGCTATATAACAGTCCTTAAATATATCTAAAGATGACGACTATAGCAAGCTGTGGTGGGCAATGAATAAACAAAACAGGTCAAGTTACAATTTGAAGACATTCTAATTAATGCCGAAATACACCATGTCCCATTAACCCAAGGGGAAATAAATAAATGTACATTGAACTTTAAGTCCACAGATCTTACCTCACCAAACGTCCAAGATGAAGGGTTTAGAAGACCATTATCCATGTGGAAATTTAAAATAATCCATTAAATTAAAGCTCCCAATATAAATCCAAAGAGAGCAATCTAATATGAAGAGAAAAAACGTTTTGCATCGTCCCTTCTTCCCTTAAACTAGGCCTGTGCCTGAAATACAGTTTCTTGTTGTCTTTCTTGTGTTTCTCTCTTCACAGGGCAGCCATTTTGGTGTGCCTCCAAACAAAACTAAACTTAAGGTGTGGCCAAATGAACTTACCTCCACCTGTTTGCATGTACACAACACAACCCCATTAGGCACGAATCAAAACCATAACAAAAACAAGAGCACAAAAAGACATATTTCAGACCAGAACTAAACATAGGGTCTGATGTAACAACGCAATGATCCCGAATATAGCCTTTGACAAGCTTATAACTCAGATTGACTGATTTTGTTGTTTTGTCTGGTGACCTTTCTTTAAAATAATCTAAATCTAAATCGTAAGCATGGTTATTGGTATATATTCAGTTGAGTTGTGTTTCTATTTGAAAATATGGACTTAGTTTTATATGTCTGCAAATGATATAGCATAGCATACATCTGCAACTTTGTTATACATTTCAAAAGTTTTGTTAGAAAACATTTTTTGTTTCAACACTATAAAGTGGGCTTGTATTCACTGATCAAGAAAAACACTTTTGAAATCAGCAACAGTCATGATTTCATCTGAATTATACCTAAAATGATGTGCACATTGCTGAAGCGACAGATCAAACTAAGCTAACTAGTCAAGTTAGCTTAGGCGCAGTAAACATGGGCAAAGTCACAGAGGCGCTATCGCTGATGCAGTGCTGACAGCTTATAAAATTGCCTTTTCCCTCCATCTGGATCACCGAGGATACAAGGGGGTGTAGGGGTGGGGGGCGGGGCGGGGCAGAGAAAGTACAGCTGCAGCTTGTAGCTTTAGACGAAAAACTCATTTAAGAAGGAGGAAAAAAGTACACCACAATGCTTGGCTGACTCATCAAAATTTTGGAGGGCAAATGATTCCCCATTCTCCCCCCTCACTCCCTCCCTCCCCCTTTCCCCCCTCTCCCTCCCTACGGCCATTTCCACCTGAGAAGAGCAAAAATGAATGGATTAAAAAATAAGGTAGATGAGAGAGAGAGAGAGAAAGAGGGAGAGGGAGAGAGAGGGGGAGGGGGAGAAAGAGCGATAGAGAAAGAAAGAGAGAGAAAGAGAGAGATAGAGAGAGATAGAGAGACAGAGAGAGAGGGGGAATAAGGGGTAAAGAGACAAAAGAGCAGCAGAGAAACCTGGCGGTTTGGATTGAGACGCGCGGCGGGCGTGGAGAGCGTCCGGTGCACCCGAGCACGTCCTCTCACAGTTGGCCGAGCTGTCTCTCAAAGCGCTTCAGGTCGTCTAAGAGTCGACCTGTTGGAGTTACTGAGTCGTCACGCGACATGTTGTAGCGGCGAGCCATGGGCCCCATCGAGACCCCCCCCCCCCCCCCTTTCTCTCTGTCTCTGTCTCTGTCTCTCTTTCGCTCTGTCTCTGTCTGTCTGTCTCTGTCTCTCTGCCGCCCTCTCTCTTTGTCTCTGTGTCTGTCTCTGTCTCTCTCTGTCTCTCTCTGTCTCTCTCTCTCTCTCTCTCCTATTCACACTCTCTCCGTCTCACTCTCTGTCTCTCTCTCTCTCTGTCTCTCTCTCTCTCTGTCTCTCTTCCTCTATTTATAAATCCCTTCTCTCTCTCTCTCTCTCTCTGTGTCTCTCTCTCTCCATCCTCTGCTCTCCAAGGGACTAGTTAGGGCCTCTCTTTCGGAAACCTTTTCTGCCTTTCAATTTGCAGCTGCAAACTATAACTGCAGATGTATGGGATACTTTATGTTGGCACATATTTTCCAACTGCAGAGTTCCTGTAAACTATTGAATGAGGCCACTTACAGAATTTCATCAACGTACATATCTCCTTTTGTATATGGTTTTATTGATGATACTACAGACTCAACGTGTACCTTTACATTTTACAAAACCGACAGAAAACCGTACACAAACGTACTATTTTATCATAAGCTCACACTGGCCAGCTGATGTGAGTTGAAGAAATCTTGTGCATTAGTTTAGACATTGAGACTCTAGCCATGCTGTTATCAGAAATACAATACACATCTCTCCCCCCTTGAATTTTCGCTGGCCGTGGTATAAAGTCGATTGCTACCCACAGGTTCAACATGAGATGTCTGCTCGCTACTGACTCCCTGTCTCAAATCGTACCCTCAACCCGTCAATGCAACGTGCAGTCCCAGACAGTAGAGCACTGTGCGTGTATTGCACAGCATGTATTAAATCACTGCTTACCCATATGTGCATATGACTCAGGGGGCCAAAGTAGACTGTCCTTTTTATACATGTGTAGCCTAGCAGACGTGCCATTCAAATCCATCCGTCTTGTTGTTTTATTCACTATTTTCCATTTATGGATATAGATTAAAAAAACATTGATATAGATGACTAATGCTGTTCACTGTCAAGGAGCATACTTGTTTTATTCTCCTGTTAGCTAGGGTGTAGCTCCAGCTGTAGAAATGTGTTAAATTAGTGGTGTGTCGCTGACCACTTCATATGACAAATATAAATAGTGAGAAATTACATTCCACAGGATTTCCATTCTTAAGAATCAATAGTATTCAACCTGCAACATTAGAATGCTATAAGCATTACGCCAGCTAAACAGAAAACAATTGTAACTTAACTTTGGTTTCAAGTGACGATTAATTATTTTCTTTCAATATAGAGTTCATGATCAATTCTGAAGTACAGTATACAATTGTTTGTTTGACACAACGAGGCAAAAAATAGCTTATCCAGCATTACAGTTTGACGACAAGGATTATCACAAATGTGTTTTCCCGACAACAAGAAAGAAAGTCACATCAAATTGCCTCTCCACCTTAGAGCTTTACTCAGTCCCAAAGGATATTTGGTCATTTACACTATGTACAAATATCAATGTTCCAACGCATGCTTTTGCTCTCTTGTGAAAAACAACAACAACATGAACAAAACTAAAATGATCCCCGGTAAAACCTGAGGGCCTCATTTGTATGTTTTGTTAGACCTCCTGAAACACAGCGAAAAATGGAAGCAAAGGTCAGAGTTAAGTCCGCTCCGGCTTTTGTTCTTTAAAAGCAACAATATTCTATTGATCCCTCCTGAATGATAAACACACATTTATTGCGACAATACAACCTCCTTTGACCTTTAGCAATTATTCATACAAGAGTGGAGCAAATGTTTTCATTCAAGAAAGACAAAATCCAGCATAATCTTTTACTTCGCCCTTTTGTCCTATGCTTTAGTTTTGTTTTTTTACTTATTTGAATGTGTTTTTAGTTAAAGGCCATTCCGGAGGATAACATAGTTTTTGTGATTAACGTTAGGTAAAATAGCAGAGATACCTTCGGGACTATTTGTCACAATTAACCATTTACTGTTTTTTTTCTACTGTTTGGTTTTTTGTTGTTGCTTTTTTCGCAATGACGCACCTTTATGACTAGCAGGGATTATAGGTATACCGTATCATTAACTGTATCAAATAGATAAAGAAAATGGGGACAGTAGATAAATAAAAGTCAATTTAGTTAACTTAGAAATATGCTTGAAAGAAGAGCATCCATATGGTTTATGAACATGACTGATATGTTTAGTGTTTCATTTTCTTTTGTTTGAGAATAATACAGAAATGAATGTAACATGATCGAACAAAATGCATCACATGCAGATTTCAACTTCAAAACATTAGTCAAGATCCATCCCATGGCATGAGCCATGTAAAGTCCTTTTAGGTTCTTACAGATAACCTAAGAATGAGGAAGCACTCCTATCATCCTATCTGCTGGGTATCTCGTCTCAGTCTGACTTGACAGGGTTAAAGTGCACATGCATGACCTCTTATGAGACCCTCTTGACCTCCCCCTCTTTGGACTATAAGAGGGTGTGCGATAAGCACCCAGGGTCTTTTGGCGGTCATTACAGTTGGAATGCACGCAAACTGCGCAGAGGGTATGAACAAGGTCTGTAACTATTTTGTTTTCTTCCGTGTTTTTGAACAAAGACAAAGTCATCTAAAACTACTACATGTGATCATGAGTGGCAATTATTTATTCATATGAAAATGAATGTATTATAAACTTAAAGGATAGAGTTCAAAGTCTGTGCCTTGTGAGTGCATCATCCTGTGGGATAGGTTTTGCAGAGAAGCAAAGTGTGTGTGTGTCGTTTGTGTGAGTGTGTGTGTGTGTGTATGTGCATGGGCATGTGCATTTGTGTTTGTGTGTGTGTGCATATGTGTGTTCGTGTGTGTGTATGCCTGTGTGTGTGTGTGTGTGTGTGTGTGTGTGTGTGTGTGCGTGTTTACTGAAACGTGTGATCAGTGACCTCAGGCTACAACCTCTTGACCTGTGGAACGGCTGCAGGGAGGCGGTGGCTTCCAGGTGCTGATAGGGCCAAAGCACTGGTGCCGAAACGACCTCGTCCCGAACACAAGTCACTGGTGACAGGGCCCTGCACACACAGGAATAAATACATATAAGTATGCACACACAAATAAACACTCTTGCAGGAAGGTCGAAATGCACACACACACACACACACACACACACGAACAAAAGCACGCACACACATGCACACACACACACAAACAAACACACACACAATGGAATCTGAGTCAATTCACATGGAGTAGTTTTACAAATAGTGCCATATTGATGTCTATGCTAAGCAGAAAGAAGTAATTGGATTATGCAATAAGCAGAACAACGTTTAAGCAGAAACACCGTTATGCATCTAATAGATTCATCCTATTCCCATTAACTACATGTAAACATACTATGTTTTAAGTACAGAAAACACTGTATCAAGTACCAAACAAATATTCCAAATAAAGTACAGTAAAATAGTAAAGTACTTTCAAGTTATTACAATATATCATAATAAATAACATATAATAGTAAACTCAGTTGGCAACCATACTTCAGAATTCTTACAAAGCACAAAAATATACATTTTAATTATTAGTGTATCTCTCATCATAACATCATGGACAAAATATGTTTCTTTTTTTAATATATATAAAACAAACGAGAACGAACGAGAGAGAGAGAGAGAGAGAGCGAGAGCGTAACAGACAGACAGCTAAACAGACAGACAGACATACAGACAAGACGAGAGACTAAGAGCTAGATGACGAGAGGGATAGAGAGAGAGGGAATGGACAGAATGGGATTTCCATCCAAGGTGCCACTGGTCCAGCTCAGTATAATGACTGTATGGCGGGGCACTCTTAGAGCAGATCAATAGCGATGATGCAGGGAGAGACACGACAGAGTGGACAATATTGGCCTCATCAGGCGTGGAGATTGGTTCGTGTCTCATTGACACTAGTCTATGAGATTGATGGCTAGATTCTTCAGTGCTGCTTGATGTTGAGAGCGGACACTCCTTACGAGTGCTGCTGCGCAAACAATGTTTAACATTTTGCTGTATACATCGTCTGCATGTCATTACATGTTAATGTGCCATTGCCAAATGTTGTTCTTATAACTACTTTACGTCCTATTAAGGTTGGGTGTGTGTGCCATGATTTTGATACACAGCCTGGTTTAAAAATGTCCAATATTTTTGTAACTTCAAAGATTTAGGCTTCCAACATGACTAAAACGGCATCCAATCAATTTGGTTGGACATGGTGGAATAATGCTTCAGAAATAATATTGAGTATTTTATCTTCTCTTATCTCTTCTTTACTTCCTTCTCCTCTCCTCACTTCTTCTCTCCTCTCTTCTCGTCTCTTCATGAGCAGAGAAGTCTCTTTTTACTAAGTCTGGTCGCACTGTAACATTTTCTTTCTACACATGTCAATCAATAATTTGTTAATGATAGTGTTTTGTGGATTCAAACCAAATGACATTTAGATAGAATGCACAATTTCTCTACACAGCATGATTACAGCTTTAGGCTGTTTATTGTATTTACTGGTTTATATTTTCGATTATCTCATATTGCAATCTGAACTAAATGCTCAACCTGTTAGCTCTGTGTGTGCGTGTGCATGGATGCGTGCGTGTTTGCGTGTGTGTGCGGTGTCTGTAAGTGTGTGTGTGTGTGTGTGTGTGTGTGTGTGTGTGTGTGTGTGTGTGTGTGTGTGTGTGTGTGTGTGTGTGTGTGTGTGTGTGTTTGAATGCTTGGCCTGCTTATGTGCATGCGTTTGCGCATCGGTGTGTAATCATGTGTGAATATATTTATGGCTCAGGGTCACGGTGGCATTAACCGGACCTGCGCTCTCTGGGGACTCTTGTAACGTCAGTGACTGTAACGTTTCGAAGCCAATGACTTATAAAAGTTACAGAGGGGCTTTTGATTATCCCCCTATTTCAACGATGTTACTGCGAAATACTGCGCTCAATTACGTGCTGCTTTACGCGCAGCTTTATTTTCACGTGTAAAAATTGTATTTGGTTAAATGTCCCATCACTCAAGCATACGCCACCGGCCTACATCTTATTCAAGTTTTAAACCTCTAATTGGGAACGTTTAAGAGGCGTTTAAAGAGTGCCCTTTCTTCTCCCGTTTCTCATTTCCCATTTAATGTGTTGTGTCAAAGTCTATTACCTCAGTTGGACGTTTTTGTCCCTTAAGTTGAAAAAAAAAAACGACAGGGGAGAGAGCAAGCGAGGGGCAGGCGAGAGAAGAAGAAGAAAAAAAACAGAGGTCTACGCCATCAACTGAGCTTTGCCAGGTCGATAAAGCTTTTAGATTTGGAGATGTTTTCAGGGGGAGCCCATTTCCTGCGGCTAAGAGTTGTTAATGGAGCTTAAGGAATTATCTTATGAGTCTCGGTTCGGGAGTAGTAGTATATTTCACCCAGGCCCGCTCCCTTGTCGGAGGGCTGAATATGCTGCTGTCAAGCCCGCTTAATGAAAAGTAACGCGTCGCTGATTACAGTTTTATTTGGTCTCTATGTAAAAAGCCCCTGTTAATTTACCGTCCCGGTCCCACTGTGAGCACGAATTTGCCACGGCTGAATGATTAAGCGTCCCCCTCCCTCCCTCTCTCCCCTCCACCTCGCTCTATCTTGCTCTTTTCTTATTTCCCTCACTCTTTCTCCGCGTATTTGATAGGGTTGTCTTTACACTAAATTAGTAAAACAACGCGGCTCATACGTCTTGTCAACAAGGGCATGCTTTTGCATCAATTTGAGGTATACTTGATTTGTATCTTAAAACAAATCTGGCACATGGCTTAATTTCCATGTAAAGTAGCATATAGACCTATAATAGCCTAGGCCTACTCAGTATTTATTTCGCCGCCATGCAACTTTGCTGTTGAAATGATTCAGGCGTCTTACCGGAGAAAGCAACCAAAAACATACATCCTGAGACGGATATAGAGAAAATCCCCTTTGTCCTGCCACGGCACTTTCTCCTAGGGGGGAGATCTCAATCGGTTTTGCTTTTCCCATTAAAATTCATCATGGAGGGCCCCTTCTCTCTCTCTCTCTCTCTCTCTCTCTCTCTCTCTCTCTCTCTCTCTCTCTCTCAGGACGGACAGAGGGTCCCCCGAGAGCCCCACTTTCGCCATTACTGTCAAGTACCCTTGACTCCTTTCCTTTTGCCCTTTTATCTACAACAACTAATTCGAGTTCCTTTGCCCTTTTCACTTCTATACGACGTGCGTGACTCCGTATGGCCTACTAAAGCCCTTTGACGTTCCGGGCCGAACATATAATACTAATGGTGGTCTGGACTGCGCTGCGGTCAGAGAGAACCTCTCGGAAATGGATGGGGTCAGTGAGTGTCACCATGAACACTCTTCACTTCAAATTGTTTGCGAGGGCCCGGGCCGAGGGCTCCTGAACCTATTAACGGACGTATGGGCGAATAACTTAGCCCTCTGACAGACACATCATGGACGAGGTTGAGATGTTTCGATAATATTATCAAAGGAGGAGGAGGAGTGTGTGTGTGTTTGTGTGTGTGTGTATGTGTGGGGGGGGGGGGGGGGGGGGGGGGGGGGGGGGAATCAATAGTCTGACATGAAATATGCCATCGAACATCCCAATTACAGGCTGTTTAGAAGGAATTAATGAGGCAGATCTTAGATAGTGATATTGTTCCGTCTTGAGGTGCAGTGCGCTCATTTTCCTGCTGTCAGTGGATGGATATACGATGTATATACGTGTGAGAAATGACTAAACGGATAATACACAATGTCACAATCTATATACATATCATGTTCTACGTAAAATATTTGTGGACATTTTTAAATTTCAATAAATAGCAACGAGTCAATTAAAACAAGCCACAAAACCAAACCAATAGGCCAGTGTAGACTAAAGGGTAAAATAGAAGTAGGCCTGTAGGATATATACTGTATATCTATATTTTTTTTCTCATTAAGGCCGTAAAATCGTACTAGAGCTCGAAATGTCAGCACCATGGACAGCACCAATACAATAGTTGACAGTATTGGCTACAGTAGAAGTACTCTTTATAAAGCGACCTTTTTATTTTCAGTGAACAAACTTGAAACGCTCCCATTCACTTTGGAACAGAGCTGTGCATTTTTGTGAGACTTTTTTTTTCCAACAGTTATAACTCATCATCGGAGTCCTAAATAATAGACTAATAACATTGGGCATGCGGATATAAAATAAACGAAACATAAGGCTGCAAGTTAAATCCATTTTCAAGATGTAAAACGTTCAGACATTATTTAGACATTTAGATAGTTTGTTCGTGCTTTGAAATAAACGGATTCGTTTTTTTTTTTTTGTGAAATGCCAATAGAACCGTAGGCTGCGTAAATATTTAAGTGCGTTAAAAAAAAGAAAACCTGAAGGAGGAACATGGAAACAAGAAAGGTTGGAAACAGTTCAGACTCGAAGCCCCACCACCCACTTGCCCCACCCACCCGATGTCCAGCAGGCTTAATAGTCTCGCGTTGGCACAACATAACAATCATAAAATAAGAATTATATTTAATTAAATAAAATTCGGTGGGTTGTTGTTGTCCTTTTTTTTTGGGCTGTTAAGAGCAGAAAAGCTTATTCACAGTTTTTGGGAACCCCATGCCACTGTCTTTATGGGAGTCATGATGCTGCAAAGCCGAGTGTCCTTTGACGGCGTTGCTGTTCTGTTCCACCGCGCGTTCGATACCGCCCGTCTCCAGAAGAGCGCCTTTGGTGGTCGTCCAAGAGACGGTGGTGTTGGTCAAGGCCTGGTTCAAGGAGCTGTGCCTGAACAAAGGGTCGTGGAAAACCCCGTCTACCCAGTTTCTCAGAGTCGTGACCGGCGAGTCCTGTCTGTCTTCCAGTCCGCTGACCGGCGAGGTCGGGGCGGGGGAAGGGCTGAGGGACGATGGCTGGAACCGCAGCATACACGACGAGTACTCGGCTTGGTTCAACGATGTAGCGGTCTGGGCCAAAGACCAGATTCGGGGTTTGCCGTCTATTATTTGGTGATGTTGTTGCTGTTGCTGTTGTTGTTGTTGGTAGCACATTTTGGCCTGCTGTCTGTTGTGCGGGTCAAAACTCTCTGGACTCGTTTTGAGACAACTTTTGCTCAGGGCCTGTTCGCCTCCGAGTGACACCGGGATAGAGAGTTTCAGCGAAGTGTCTTTGATGTGGTCACTGGGGCAGTCGGTTGTGGTCATGTGTGTGTTCATGTGATACTGGTGTTTGAGCTCACACTCGGAGCTCTCTGACTCGATGGTGTCGTAGTCTTCCAGGTCGCTCAGCTGGTGATCCTTATCACATCGACTTCGGCTTTCTGAAGAAAAATAAATAAATAAATAAATAAATAAATAAAACGATACATGTTACAGATAGGGTATTTTTTTGTATTCGAATTAAATGGACTAAAAGCATTAAAGTTAGTTAGTTATAGTTATGAACTGAAAGACTGGCTTGACTGGGTTGAAAGACAGGCCTTTTCATAATTTGCAATGTGCATTTAGATATAACATCTAAACAATTATCTTTTCACATATATATTATTCATGACATAAGGTCCTTCTTTTGGAGGGAAAAAAGGTGTAAACATTTCTATATTTTTATCATGACCAAGATTATTTTGCTTTGAAATGATCCAAAACAATGGAAAACGTGTTATAACTAGAGAACAAACGGGCCCCCTTTACAAGCACTGATCATTGGCCCTGTAGTGAAGACCTGATAGAAAACGCTGATCACAGGCTTCTCCCTCCCATATGGTGGGATGTCACTTTGACTCAAAGCTCAAGGTTTGTGTGTCTGCTTTCTGTCATCATCAAGCCCCTGTGAAATATTTATGGGAAAAATCCCATTTTTGCAGAAACCAGAGCCTTTGGAGAGAGAGCGAGAGGAGAAGGGGGCGGGGGGGGGGGGGGGGGGGCGTGGGAGCAAAATCAACAACAACAACAACAAACCAACAAACAAACCACAAGAAAAGTTGTTTGCGTAAACTCACCGTCCTCGTTGTTCTCGCTCTTGGGCCGGCCCTCCTGGGACCCCTCTTCCTCCTCCTCTTCGTCATCGTCGTAGCGCTTGTCGTCCGAGCCCTTGTTCCTGGGGGGCCACGTCATCTTGTTCTCCTTCTTGAGTCTCCTCCGGGCGTTGGCGAACCAGGTGGACACCTGCGTCAGGGTCATCTTGGTGATGATGGCCAGCATGATCTTCTCGCCCTTGGTGGGGTAGGGGTTCTTGCGGTGCTCCTGGAGCCAGGCCTTCAGGGTGCTGGTGGTCTCCCGGGTGGCGTTCTTGCGCCTGGTGCTGCCGT
The DNA here is from genome assembly GCA_026745465.1 of Lota lota. NCBI lineage: Eukaryota > Metazoa > Chordata > Actinopteri > Gadiformes > Lotidae > Lota > Lota lota. The sequence goes on along the minus strand of JACYXH010000470.1, from coordinate 228,181 downwards.
CCATGGAGCCATATCTGGTGCAGCGGAGGACGGCGACGGAGAAAGACAACAAGCATCGGTATACAGGCGCGGGATGTGCTTCATGGTGAGACACATGAGGTTCGCTCTGTCGACTGAAACGTGTTCCACGCGGGAAAAAAGCCCCCTTCGCCGAAAAAACCACACCACATATAAACGTGAACAGGATGAGGGAAATTGTGCGATGGGCAAAATGATCTAATGTTGTGGAGCAGCTTTTAAAAGTGCCAATGTTTCGGGGGCGCCCATGTTTGTGTGTGTGTGTGTGTGTGTGTGTGTGTGTGTGCATCTTTTGTTTTTTGTACATGATCCCAAAGCAAAGTCCCTCAACACTTTCAGCCTCATCAAAACAAGTTGTGACCCGTCGCTTGCAAACTATTCCCCTAACATGCATTGTGCAATAACACTGTGCATTAACACGCAAGCGACCCTCCAGAACGCTGCAGGATGGATGTGTCTCTTCCATCCCATCCATCCCACTGTCTCATACAGGGGTTCACATACACTACAGCGCCAACATTTAAAATGCACCGTGTTGATTTTCTCTCTGTGGCTCACTGCCAAAAACGCTCTCCAGGGAGGCTTTTAAAAGACTCACTTTATTGCCTGCTGTAGCTTGACGCGGGTCAAACACTTAAAGGGAGCCGGACTCGGACGAGAGCTGCACCTCTCAGCGCCCGGCCCTGATGGGCCCCCAACACGTAAAATAGAGTGTAAAATATTGCTCCATTGACTGTAATGATGGACCCCAATGGTAGGACCGGTGGGGCTGGCAAAAGTGCAGCTTCAGGCTGACCTGTTTGTTTATCTGAGGGAATCCACATTTTAAACTCATGATATCCCCTCCCCCCTCCCCAAAGCTTGATCAAGCCCATGTCTTGACTATTGCATAAAGTATGTGTGATATATAATGATGTATTATTATATATATATATATATATAGTTGGCCAGTTCGCCTATAAACTAAGTGATGAGCTTCTTGTCCCATGGAAAAGGGGGGAAACTCTTACCACCTGCACTTTGCCCTCTCAGGGAAACCCCCCCAGAAGACTTTATTCTTGAAGCATTTCCATTTTCAACAGTCTGGTTATAAATGCTGAACTTCGTCGTGAGACTCCCCTCCAACCACTTTTTTGTACTTTGTGTCACAACATTGGATGAATCCACAATGACGAGTGAACTGAGGTTTTCTCAGAGTGAATTACATAACATGCGGACGACGCACCTGTCGTACTGGTACTGTCCCAGGGTGGGGTCATAGGGGTAATAGGCTGCTGCCTGGGTGATCCCTGCATGGGCTGAGCTTGTGGCATCCTTCGTGTCGAAGGCACCCTGTAAATGACACAGGGGAGATGAGAGTTTAAGATCACAACCTAGATACGTTCATATTGAGTTTCTTTATCCTTTGTATTTTCATTTTGTTTTGTCTTTGCTGTCATTAACAGGCCTTTGCAAGGGGGGCTGACAGACTACTGCAGTTATGAATTATTATTTGATAATAGGATAGACTTTTTTGCATGCGAAAGATTCTAAAGATACATTGCACATGCCTAAATATATCTATATAATATAGAAATATAGGCATATGAAGCCTTACAATTGTGCCAAAGACAAAGTTGTTTTGTAGGGGTTTATAAAATGCTTAACACAGAAGAAAAAAAATACAGTAAAAGATAGGCCTTACTTGCCAAAAAGTTAAATCGAACGCTGCAAGGACTAAAGATAAAAAAAAATACATACAATCAATCTAGCCTACATGTATGATAATCGCTGCGATAAAATTAAACCAATATCCATAAGAGGCACGTAAGGAGATCTTAATGGTTGTCATTCTTTGCGGCCCCATTCATCAACGTCAACCGAGCGATAAGACGAGCGGGAGAAGAGATCACGGCGGCTTACCAGCGAGTAGAAAGCGGAGGCGTCCGTGCCGTATGTCACATAGTTCCCGTAGCCTTGGCCGCTGGTGTAGGGGGTCCCGTACACCCCCAGCGCGGCGGCCGAACTGAGCTCGTGTCTGGCGGTGGCCAACAGGCGGCTCTCGTACACGGGACAGTACACTGGGGTCTGCGCGGACGCAGCCACGCCGGTGTCCGCTATGGATCTGCCGGTGGATTCGCAGCAAGTTGACAGAGAGTTGGTTGTCATCAGGAACTGCGCGGGGAAACCCAATGGAGAGGAAAGAAATGGGAGCTTTTTAGATGCAACTCTGCTCCGCAATTTGATTAGAAAATACAACGCATCTAAATAATATGAAACAGGGTCCCGTAATGTTGTTCACTTATTCAGATCAAGTTCTTCATATATATATTTTTTCACATGTAAAATATTTAGAATAATTCATTGTAATTGTATAGCCATGCTTGTCAGCGTAATTTGCATTCCTCAAATTATTATTATGGCTCAAAGCCAAAAGCACAACAGTTGGATTGTCCATCAGGCGTATGGCACAAAACCCCACACGTGTCCACAGAACAAGTTGGCGTGTATAGATCACAACGAAGATAAACGTATGACATTTCAGAGGCGTTTATCTTGGCGAAATCACTTAAAGAGAAGCTGCGCTCTCGTTTTATGGTAACCTCTGTTACCTTTTATCGGTAAAAAGAGGTATCAGCTGCAGCTATCGGTCGTAACGCAATACCTTTCGGATACAAGCCTATACTAAAACCCCTTTTGCTGTCCACACACAAAAACCATAATACGTTCCCCAATCAATAGGCTTAATCAAAAAAGGGACGTAAATTCCTCAAAGAAAAAAAGAGAAAAGCGCAATATTTCACGCGGGTAATAAAACCAAAGCACAAGCTATATAGTGCGTGTACTTACTTGAGGTGTGGAAGAATAGGAATATCCAAATTGTGGATATGACATGGTAGAGAGGACCCACTATCCAGAAGTGAAGCGAGACTGGAGGTCTCCGCTCGCAAGGTAAGCTGCGCTCTCGGATGCTCAGGCGAAACACTGCGGCATGTTTCCTGGGTTTAAATGCCCCCTGCACTCGAATGGCTTCTCAACGCAAAACACTACAACCTCCCTTCGACTTCTGTATCCCTCACTTTGAGAATAATAATTATGACACAAAAATTATAATCACGGGGGGAAAGAAACCGACTAAAGCGCGCAATGAGCGGTTTGCCTGAAATCATAACTTTTGTTCTCGGTGATACATATTTTTTTTTTGCGTTATAAAAAAGTAGTGTGGAAGACGTCAGCAGCAGAGGCAGGGTTGTTTTAAACGGCGGGGACTCTGACGTCAGAAGTTTCCTACTCTAAAATGACCGGACTGTAAGTTTTGAATGCATTTTATTTCCAGAGGGTGGTGAAAAAAAAAAGAAGCATTGGGATGGAGATGGAGGGGGGAGGGTTATTGTTAAGATGGTTTATGGGCATCGTTTTAAAAGTCCCAAATCAATTAGCCAAATCAATGTCTTGAATATGCAGTATCTTTATCAAGTTGAACACATTTCAATTAATATTCCTGCATGTCTGGCCATGGCATTAATTGCATTTTAACTAATTGATTTTATATTAATTAGTTAAAACAAACACAAAAAAGGAAGATAAATTGCACAAGATTCAATTGACTCTCATAGGACTTTTAATTATCATATAAGTCTAATTATATGATTAAGATGTATCTTGCACATTACCATCTATTTAATCAAAAGTGTCAGTGGCCCTATCTATTTATCTATCTATCTATCTATGTAGCTATGTATGTATGTATGTATGTATGTATGTATGTATGTATGTATGTATGTATGTATGTATGTATGTATGTATGTATGTATGTATGTATGTATGTATGTATGTATGTATGTATGTATCTATCTATCTATCTATCTATATATATATATATATATATATATATATATATATATATATAACCATCTATATGTCCATCCATCCATTTATCTACCTGTCCATCTAACTGTCCATCCATCCATCTATCTGTCTCTCTTTAACAAACACACGTATACTACAGCTCTCTAGGCAGTGTTTTGGTCGTGAGATAGTGTTTGGTGTTTCAGGCCAAACACCAGAAACTCTCTCCCATTACTGTACAGCAGCAACGGCTTGTTGTGTTCAGCCTTGTTCACCGCAGCCCGGCACGGTGTGTGTGTGTGTGTGTGTGTGTGTGTGTGTGTGTGTGTGTGCGCGCGCGCGCGCGCAAGTGTATGTGTGTGTGTGTGTGTGTGTGTGTGTGTGTGCGCTGAATTGCTTGCAGAATCCTGGGATGAGACATGTGGATAGCCCCAGGGTCACTCCTCAAATTAATGATGATGTACTCCTTCTCTCTCTTTCTCTCCTCGCTCTCTCTCCTCTCTTCCCCCAGCTGGAACACTGCCTGCTGCGGAGACCGAAATGTGCCGCCAGTGACAGGTCGATTGAGAGTGATTGATGACTATCTAGGGACCGGCCAACATAATATGATACGCACACCTCCATCCCCGCGCGCATAATTGCTGCTTTCATTTACAGATGAAAGAGGTAATAAAGACGCGTAAAGACGAAGGGCTTGTCCTTCGATTAACCAACTTTTCTTTCAATTTTGCGGACATAAACTTTAATTCCTTTTTCGATTGAGGCGGGGGCAAGAGGCAAAGGGGCTACATGTAAATGTCTATTCTCTCACTCATTTTGACAAATTTAATTAGCTGCTGAACCGCGTAGCAAATGGCTCCGTTAATATTGTGAGCTGAGGGTCAGAGGGATCAGCGTGCACTTTTAATTTGCGGTAGCCTTAGCTCTAATGCCACCTTTACATCGTATAAGCTAGGGGCCTTCACAGGGCCATGCGCACTGCTGCCGCAGTTTGCCCAATGAATGGGGTCTTTAAAAAAAATCTTTACTCTCACACCAAGTGGCCCCTTGCAATTGACAAGGCGTTGACTTGATCTGTGCACGGGCGGGGAAAAAAAGAATGAGAAAATGAGAACGCATGTGAGTGCATGCAAGCAGTGAGCCTCGTATACGTCACACTTAGTTGTCATACTTTAGGCATAGCATTTTGTATTTCTTAATTCTTTTTTTAAGGTAGAGTGAGAGAGAGAGCGAGGGTGAGCGAACGAGAGAGAGAGAGAGAGAGAGAGAGAGAGAGAGAGAGATAAGGTAGAGAGAGACAGAGGGAGAAAGTCTAAAGTTGCATAGGCCTATTCAGTAGGCTTATGGGTTAAACGTTATTGCATAAGGCTTTCCTTGAATACGTTTTCATTATCTATACTGCGTTTCCCTGTGTTATCGGGCGCATATTAAATATTTAGGCGCACTAGTACATGCTTTTAGACGGACGATGAAGGCGACGGCCGCAGTTCCAAGCATGTTTAGCGTTTAAAGATTGAAAGAGAGGCTTTTCAGTCCGACCGACCAATGCAGACTAGAGAAGCAGTCTGAAGATGGGAGGAGAGGGCATTTGGTATTCCATATGTGAAACAGACAAATTATGGCCTATATTTTAGAGTCCGGATGCCAATCTAGTGGCAATTGTTTCTAATTAAAGTTGCCCTAATTGATGATCAGTTAACGGTGGCCCCTCAGTTATCTCGATTAAAGTGTGATTGGGAACCATTTTATTGGTAGTCTCTAGATGAGTGCTGATAGTGGTGGTAACTCGCCCAGTCGTGAATCATCAGCCAACGAGCGTGATAAATCACCTCGTGTGGCGAAGTGAAGTGATAGTAACCAGGCTACAGGCCTGGCATTTTATATTGATGCTATTGAAAAGCACGCATGGATTTTAATATTTTTAATGCTTAATGAACACTAATTCGCAAAAAACAAAAGCTGTTTTAAAATGTATAGACCAATATTGGGCATTGTTTCATCTTTGGTAGGCCTACTGTTATTTCAAAAGAAAGACTGACAAGGAAGGAAATAATGGAAGAAATATCTTATATATATATATATGATTTTTTATAAATATTTTTAATTGTATATATATATATAAATTATATATATATATATATATATATATATATACACAATTGATTTGTCAATAGAAGTAACCAGATTGTCACATACAATTGCATAAATGTTGCCACAAAATGACATATAAAAATGATATATATATATTTGCATATATATTTATATTTATATATATGTAGCCAATGGTGGTAGTGATATCATTACACATTGTAGGTTAAAGGTGATACGAAGTTACATCTGTAACATGTTATCTAGAGTGAAAGGGTCAAGGGTCAACCTGCGGAGGAGGTAAGAGGCTGTATTTTGTGTTCACTTGGTAGAGTCCGTTGACCCTCCCCTGTAAATAAGGAGTTGAATTAGTTGAATTATCATCCGCTTTCTCACTGGTAGCCTATGGGTGTCTGGCGGCAACAGGTACTGACAAGGGATTATCCTGTCACCAAACAGTGTACTTTGTATTATTACCACACATTGGAAGTGGGTTCAATAACCATGGTTGGACACAGGTTTTTGTTTCTGTTTTATTGGTATGGAGTATCAGGAGTTTGTGTGAAGAGAGACTGATAGCAGGGCCGGGCATCATAGGCCCTGGGGCCAAGCATCTGTGGTGGCCCCCTTGCAATGGACACTCACATACACATACACATGCCGGGTTATAATGAGAAGTCGTTGAAAATGAACAACATTGATTTTAAGTTTGATATTCGTCCTTATAGAAGACATCTGTTTCCACAAGTAATGACAATTAAAGCAAGAACAAAGACAGATTAAATGGAAGTATAACACTTGTCTCACTGCATGTCTCACTTCATTACACAATGCACTGTTTTTTTCTTTTCATATAAATGTACAGTAATGAAGTTGTTGGGTTATTTGATTTGGAATGAAATATGTATATATTTACAAGGGGGATTGTATGCTCTGTTTTAGATTGGCTGTATGTGGCCTGTGGGGTAGGGCTGGAATTCTATTAAAATCAACATAGGAAATCAATAGGGGAAACTCACATATTTTCATACATCAAATAATCTACAGCATATGAAGGCAGCCAGTGCCTTACATAACGCAAATTGAAGCAGCAATTGTGTGCAATGGAATGTTAAATGTTAAAATCATGTGTGTGTTGCCAGCCAGCACAACCCAATCCTAATAGTCAACAACCACACACCATAAACTTAACCTCATCAACAATATAACTAAATTGATGACAGTTATGAGAGCACGTTTAGTTTTATTTTGGTGAAACGGCGAGTAACATCTGTACGTCAGTGTGTCTGTCAGTCGGTATACGTACCTGCCAGCCTACTAGCTGTCAATATGCCCGTATGTCTGTCTGTTTGTATGTCTCCTCACTCTTTCTAGTCTAGTCTATTCTATTGTATTCCACCAAGTCAGCCGGTCATAACGCTCCAACATTGATGCGTTGCGCTCCGCCGTCACGCTGTTCTTCCGTAGGCTAGGCTGAAAGCCTCGACAAAAGCAGAGGATGGTTGACCTCAATAGTGGAGGACAGTTGCACAGGAGGACCTGGTCTACAGCACGGAGCCCGCAGCTGTACCCAGGCTTTCCACATAGCAGCCATGTTTCGCTCACATACAGGGAATGTCCAAACTCATCGGAATTCAGGCAAAACTTGAGCATGCATACGCGCGCACACACACACACACACACACACGCATGCATACACACACACACATGCACACACACACACACACACACACAAATTGCTTATCCAGCAAAAAAACAAGCCCCCCCCCCCCCCCCCCCCCCACCCCCATATACTGTCTAGTCTAGCCCCAGAGCCCAAATGGAATATTGATTGCCAACGATCTTCTGAATGTATTTCTTATTTCTTCACTCAGAAAACACAATGATTTTTTCAGTATCTTCTATTCTGGCCTTAAGCCCTCATGGTTTTTGCATGAGTCAGAGAGTTGCTTCCTGCAGGCCCTGGCTGACAAAACAAGGGACACATTTTGTAGTTGAAAAGTGTCCCAGATGCTTCCACTTTTAAGTGAATATGATCGACTGGCACATTGTGTGTCTGCATATGTGTGTGTGTGTGTGTGTGTGTGTCTGTGTGTCTGTGTGAGTGTCAGTGTGTGCACGTGTGTGTGTGTGTGTGTGTGTGTGTGTGTGTGTGTGTGTGTGTGTGTGTGTGTGTGTTGAAGTTATGCTTATAAAAGCATAACTTAAAATTGTAATTAAGTGCAATATGAACAGTGGTATTGGTGTGTGCGAGTACACAGTTTTATATCAAAATATAAAAGCAAATCCTGAAAATGATGTAAAACATGTTTTTAAGTAAGTATAGAAATACAGAGATGTCATATTGTGAACTTACCAACACAGGTCTTTACACATTCAGTGTGTTGTCCTCACTATTGTTGCTCAGTTTTCCAAAACAATATATGTTTATATGTTTTTTGTGTGTCCTCCCTCCAGCCCCACCCTTTTATTCCCCATAACCATTTTCTGTGCTGTCTTATGTCTATCTTTATCACACTTCCATGCCCATGCCTCTTACATGTCCACACTCTCTCTCTCTCTCTCTCTCTCTCTCTCTCTCTCTCTCTCTCTCTCTCTCTCTCTCTCTCTCTCTCTCTCTCTCTCTCTCTCTCTCTCTCTCTCTCTCTTTCTCTCTCTCTCTCTCCCTCTCTCTCCCCCTCTGACTCTCTCCCTCTCCCTCTGTTGCTGGCTCTCTAAGAGGCCTGACCCTCTTTTTCTCCCTCTCTCTCTCCCCCTCTGAATCTCTCCCTCCGTTGCAGGCTCTCAAAGAGGCCTGACCCTCTCTCTCTCTCTCTCTCTCTCCCCCTCTGACTCTCTCCCTCCGTTACAGGCTCTCAAAGAGGCCTGTCCCTCTCTCTTTCTCCCTCTCTCCCCTGACTCTCTCCCTCCGTTACAGGCTCTCAAAGAGGCCTGTCCCTCTCTCTTTCTCCCTCTCTCCCCTGACTCTCTCCCTCCGTTACAGGCTCTCAAAGAGGCCTGTCCCTCTCTCTTTCTCCCTCTCTCCCCTGACTCTCTCCCTCCGTTACAGGCTCTCAAAGAGGCCTGACACGTGAAAGTTCTCGGGGTTCATCCATAATTGATTAGCGGCGCGGTAGTGTCTTCCTCGCTGCACTTAGTTAACTAGCCATCGCCAGGTGTTTCCCCTAGCAACCAACCAGCCACAGACACACACACGCTGGTGTGTCTATGTCTGCTGCACCCCCCCCCCCCCCCCCCCCCCATCCATCTTACCTCTCCGATAACAGACGAAAAAGAAAGTTAACCCAATGTAAGTCACCGTACTCCTTGTAAATCCTAGGGTCGGTCCCTTGTTCTCTGGACTTGGCATGTAAGAGAGTAGTATTAAAATATGGGTCCAAGCAGGAGCGGCATGTTAACATTTGTCATTGTTGCTGGCTCTTTGGAGTGGCCTGGTCAACACAGTATGACTGTTATCCTCTCTGTGTCGACCTATGTTGTCAGAAATCACACTTTTGGCTTGAAATACACATGGATTCTATTCCAGTACTGGCCTTTGGTTTCTTGTCTCACATGTGTATAAAGCTCAAGTCTACCTGATGCTGTACCATTTCTGATGCTATGTAGATTATTTGGTAATCTGTGATACCATACTGTTATGACTGCTCTTGAAAGTGTACTTGTATAACGTTATTTGTCATTATGTTGACTTTTTTCATTATTTTTCAAATTACATTTGATATGTAATGTGCATCATATGGGTAATATTTGAGCGCAAATTTGCCATTTTCTGTTACACGCTAGTGAATAAACTTCTAAAAAGTATAATTTTCAACTACATGTCTCTGAAAGGTTGCCTGCGTATCTGAGTTTATAACACGTTACAAGCCATGTGTTCGTGTTTATCATTTAAATTAAAGATAAACATCTGGTGTTTGTGAGGAATATGCTAATATCTGATGCAATATTTGGTTGGAACAGATAGCTTACATTTCATAACTGTCACGATCATAACTTGATCTACTATTTGTACTTTTATTCCCCAGTGGTACATACTCGTTTATATGTATCAATTAAGGGAAAGCAACACTTTCTAAATAAAAACACATATTTGTTTATTCACTTTTTTGCAACAACACAAACTCACAAAAGTAAATATCATATGCAGATGTCATGATAACTTGTACACAACATTACACGATTGTTCATGCAATGGATAATTTTAGCAAACAATTTTTTGTGGATAATTTTTAAAAAGGAATTTATGCTAAAGAATTGTTTATATATTTGATGATGCAGCTCTATATACATGTGCTGCTTTAAGCAGGAAAATGTATACTCACCAAACAATGAGACATGTCAATCATGTTTTCCACCAGCTGTGACCCAACTCAGAATCAGTGTGTGTGTGTGTGTGTGTGTGTGTGTGTGTGTGTGTGTAGTGGGTCAATGCATGCGTATACCCATCAACAACAGCAGACCAATCATGTAAGACAGTGTTCACACGTGCGTACACACACACACACACACACACACACACACACACACACACACACACACACACATACACTAATGAAAGCACACAGGGGCCAGGTGGCTCTGAGTTGAGTTGTGACAGGGCCCAGACCAGAACAGACACAGACTTGACGCGTCCCATCCCAGCACAGTCCAACTGAAACTTAACTAAAACCCACCAGCCCTTGTCAGAACCCTTCAGCGGTAGTCCCTCCATATGTGTGGTCCTGGGAAGACCCTTAAGACACAAACTGTGATAAAGAGTGTATAGAAATGCATCTGACTTAACCTGAATCCAAAATACAACTTTGACACAAGCCAGGAATGTGCGGTATAGGTCACCCAGATATGAAAATGGATCGAGACCTATGTGCTTTTGACTCGTTTAACTCATCATCTGTCTCTTACTATCACGCACCCTTCACTTATCCTTGCTGTAGAAGTAACCAAATCAAAAGTGACGGTAGACTACGGTGTACATTCACGCACGGCACAGCCATCCGAGTGCGCATCCACACAACGTCCTGCTTGTTCTCCTTTCCCTCTCCCCGCCGAAGACAACCCGTGGGTTACTCTTTCAAAAGCACCCCACATAATCGAAGTTGTATGAGGAGCGCATGCTGCATTATGAGCGGGAGATGGGGGGGGGGGGGGGGGGGGGGGGGGGGGGCAGGGGAGGTTGAGCACGGCCGTGCACATTACAGGCACTGATTATCCTCTTCCAACATTGAGGACATTCACCCCGGCAAAGCACTTACAATTACTTATTCATAATGCATCTGCTAAAATAGAGAGGAGAAAGAAGGAGGAAAAAAAACACAAATGCACTTTATTGTCTCATTCTGCATCTTATTTCACCCCGTAGATCACAGAGAGGATGGGAGTTGGGGGGAGGGTCCTGAGGACTTTCTAATGAAAGACCCATGTTAATATCAGGGAGGATAAGGTTTGCTGTGCGCAGACGAGAGCACAATGTGGAAACTCAATCACAAGTGCCTTCAATCACTCACCGGCAGAACAAGCGAAAGGGGAGGGAAGTGGATGCATTTGAATATTTTTACCCTCCCCTCCCTCTACCTGAAGGTATTAAAACTATACAATTTTAATACGTATTTAACATGCACTTGCTTTTTGAGCTTCTCGTCCCATTTTCTTTTTTCTTGCGAATTTTGCATTAACAGAAGACAGGTAATCCAGGAGTAATTGTGGCAGATATGGGCATGACACGGTTTTCCAACCAGTCCTGTCTCTCTACCTCCCTTGCCTCTCTCCCTCCCTCCCGTCTCACGCTATAATCACTGCATTAAAACCTGACTCGCAGACTGGACCACTCTCTCTCTCTCTCCATCTCTCTTTCTCTCTTTCGACCTCTGTCTCTCTCTCTCCACTGTAAATCCTACATCCTGACTTAACTCTTCGGATCTCATGTCAAAACACTTGGAATTAAAGGGGACGAAAGAAATCAATGTCTTCTATATGATGTGTTCCTTAAGATGTGTTCCTTCTGGCATTTTATAACACCATGTTCGTTTATTTATTTGCACTGTCCCTTCTCGCAAATAAATTAAATGTACATTCTTTGTCGCACGTAAGCTTTTGCACTTTGGCGGAAAAGCTTTACAAAATAATTGATATTCAATTCTATTTATGTTTCTTTAATTACCCAGGCATGCCTTATTAGGATTATGGAAACTCTTAGCCATGCTACGGAAGCAGCATGGTTAACAAGCCTTTCATCCAGGATTTGAATTCTTCAAGGGTTCATTCCGTCTTTTTTGGCTTTCTGCAGACAGTTTGACAAGCAGAAGAAGCAGAGGGTCTACTTGAAAGCCTTTCTACCAAACCTTGAGAGATCCTGCACTTAAATCTGGTTGCTTTTGGAAACTTTGTTCTGCAGCATTTACATTTGAAGTTTGATTACAATATTGATTGAATGCTTTAATTGTCCAAAAATGTAAGGACAAATAAAATAACCAACTGCTCAGTTAATATTTATATTGCTGTTTTTGTTGTGTTTTATGTATAATGATTAATGACAACATAGGGGCTAGTTGCATGTTGAACCAAATAAACAAATTATTAAAACACAAACTATAAAACAAAGTAATATAATGTACACATGTATCCCCAACATCAACAATGTAGTATATCAGCTTTTTTCTTTTTTGCCAGAAAATAGGTCTTACTTCCATCAAATATCAATCCTAAGAGTACTACAACACGGCCCGAGGGGAGTTTATGCATACACTTTAACGGGACGACGCAATCCCCTCCTATTTATCCACATTCATGTTCTCAAGGCAAGAGATGCAATGCAAATATAAAGGATCACTTGTTTGCGCCTCCTTTATTCTTTGGGTCAGAGCGACGGAGGAAAAGCAGAGGTGGGATGAGATTAATATTATAAAGTAGCTGGCGGGGGCGATGGGGGTGTATATGTGTGTGGGGGGGGGGGGGGGGGTTGCCGTGCGTTCGGCGGGTGAATCATTCCAACCGTCCACATTCCTTTATTTTCCACTCCAGTGACTGCATTTGAATATAGTGAAAGGAGTGGCGGTGTTCGCCTTATCATGCATTATTCTGAGGCATTACCTGGGCCTTAACACTGTAATGAAGAAGGCCAAAGAGAACCCCCCCCCCCCAAACACACACACACACACATTCACTCACACACACACTAACACACAATTACGTCTTTACTTCTTCACATAGATGCACAATAATAATAATCATGATATTCATATGTATGTATATGGAGAGAAGAGGTGTTCTGTTTGGCTTTTGTTTGTCTTTCGTATACGACGTGAACGTTAGTTGTAGTGGGGTAGTTTCATCAAGTGGCCTTATGCGTGAATAGTAGATCTTTAGCGGGAGAGGTTTTTGTCTCACCTGCATGAGTTCTCAAAATCCAAGCTTATCTCACAACATTTTGTGTACTTTTCGGCCACCAAATATGAGCAAAGCTATAGTGGTGAAGAACGTTTTACAGAAACATTTCTAAGTACCTAATAAGTTCATACTAATTCACTTTTTGTCAAATGGTAATTGTTGGCAGCAGTATCTCGTATAGTGTCTACACCCTCAATCCATTAGCCATGTTGAATGGATTTTACTTTTCTTCATTTAATTCATTAACAGTGTTACATGGGATGACAAATTGACTTCAAATGGCTGGACGTTGCATAAGTACATGGTATTATTCCATTTGCCTTTCCAATCTCTCTCTCTCTGCACACACACACACACACACACACACACACACACACACACACACACACACACACACACACACACACACAGACACACACACACACACACACAAACATCACATTCACTTTATCACTGGATACTTTCATTAGGGTGAACAGTGTCCTCAACATGTGTTTGGGCCACCATGATAAAAGCCTACATTGCTGCCAATGTTGAACCTCAACCTGAAAAGGTAACATGGGGTTGGTTTGCTTTCTTCAAGATAACTTCATTGTGTGACCACCCCCATTTCCTTCCTGTTTAATTATGTTATTAATTATTTATTTTCTAATTAGAACACATTAGTGTTTTTGCAAGAACTTACATTATGAAATGAGTATGGTGATATTATTCATCCATCCAATGTAGTTCATATTAAATGAACACATATTATATGTGTAGTATGTGTTAGGCTATATACATTTATGTTCTATGTTGTAAAAAAATATATATTATACAAGATGATACGTTCTGTTTTCCAATCTTTTTGTGTTTTCAAGTGAGAAGGGGTTATATAAACAATATTTGCACATTTCTACACGTGATGTCAATAAGTATTACACCTTATACAAACATATTGAATACATTCTAATTTTCATGAATTCATTGATTTATCACTTTGTCCACATGCAAAACAAAATATATTAAAAATAATAAAATATATCTAAAAACTATCCATGCTGACAGGTTGACCGCTTCCTGACTTGAATGTGATGTACAGGAAAGGTCAGGCGTTGCTCTCTCCTGCCCTGCCAATGACCAATTAATAATACACTACTGAACCTCCTGACCCCACATCACGTCCACGTTTGACCCGCTCTGCAACACACACACACATCGATGGTGGGTGGGAGGGTTAGCGGAGGGGGGGAGGGTCCCCTTCTGAAACCTGTGATGGAAATGCTAGGGCTTTAGGTAGAGGGGGGTTCACGACTGGTTGGCCTCCAATAAGAGAACTGCGTGTGGTGTGACATTCGGGCGGAATGCGTCTCGCTGCGAGACCAACAATATAGATATATTTCCCTTCTTTTCACCCTGACCCCCAGCCCTGCAGCCTCGGGCCCTTACTGTCACACACACCCACACAGGGTCACACACACACACACACACACACACACACACACAGTCATACACACACTTCCGCTCAGGAGAGGGAGAGAGGGAGAGAGAGAGAGGGAGAGAGGGGGAGAGAAAGAGAGTTCAAAATGCTCAAAATGCCAAATACTGTGCTTTTATTACCTCGAGGAAGAAAGACGTTTTTGTTTTTGTCTAGCTTCCAGACCTGTTTTGTTATTTCCTTTCCTCTTTTTTTCCCTCCATGCTGCTCCACCTTCCTTTCTTAATCATGTGCCCTTGTTCAACCCCACGTCTCTCAATCTTTCCATCCCCTTTCCACCTTTCTCACTCTACCTCCTCCACACATGAATTAGGTACTTTCTGTCTCTCCTCTTCATCTCTTTCTCTCTCTCTCTCTCCCTCTCTCTCTCCATCTCCCCCAATCTCGTCCTCTGCATCACTTTCTCCATCTCTGTCTCTCTCCCTTTCCGTATCCCCGTCCCTCTCTTTCTCTCTCTCACTTGCCAACTCCCTCGCTCTGTCTCCCTCTCGCGCTCTCTTTATCTCTCTCTCGTTCTCCATACCCACTTTCTCTTCCCGGGGGCTAGGGATTCCTGTGGCCCCCTCAGAGAGCGGTGTGTGAAAATGCACAATACAGGTTTCCCCAGGCGCGACCTCCCCTCTCTCAGCCCGGGAGTGTGAGAAGAGGGCCCTGCATTTGACGCCTCACTGACCAAAATCTTCTGCCAGATAGCCGGGGCCCTACCTATTCCCCACGGTGCGGCGCAGAGAGCGAGGGGCCAGAAGTGCTGTGTGTGTGTGGTGGTGGATGGTGGATGGAGGCAGGGAGGAGGGATCTCGAGAAGGGGGGAAGAGGAGGAAGTGCAGGTGGGGGGAGGGGGGGGGGGGCTGTAATTGTATCGAGGTCTTTGGAGATTCGACCCCACC
>JACYXH010000470.1:205000-207500 GCA_026745465.1 Lota lota | reverse complement strand
CAACAGTGAGTACTATTATTACTACGACTATGACTACTACTACTAATAAAAAAAAAAACACAAATGAGTACAAATTGTAGCACAAATGCTACAATGCTAATACTACAATCAATACTACTACTGTCTGTCCATTATGGCACCCATTGCATCAGTGGAAAGAAGAATCCCTGCATTCCATCTCAAGGTTTTTTGCTTGATCATTATGGGAGTTTCTTCTTGACCTTTGGGGTGCTAGGGTTAGGGGATGTCATAAAATGTGGCCCGTGAAACTCTTTGAGAATGTAACTGTGATTAAGAGCTATACAAAGAATACTTACCACTCTTTGAATACTACTACAACTACTTCTCCTCCAACTACTACCACTTCTACTAAAAATGGAAATGACAACAACAAGCATATTACCTCAACCAACAATGATGCTCAAGAACATACTCCTTA
Source organism: Lota lota (assembly GCA_026745465.1). Lineage (NCBI taxonomy): Eukaryota > Metazoa > Chordata > Actinopteri > Gadiformes > Lotidae > Lota > Lota lota. The sequence goes on along the minus strand of JACYXH010000470.1, from coordinate 207,061 downwards.
TGCAGAGCAGACATGTCTACTGCGTAGTGTGTTGTCAGGTAGGCACATGATTGATGACAGCAGTATACCTGCTTGTGGTGCTTCTGAAGATGTCTAACAGTGCCGGGTGGCCCGCATTACTTTGGCTGCCGTCTTCTTTGACTCAAGGATATTTTGAGTCAAAGCAGCCATGTTTCTCCATCGCTGTCCTATCATCTTATTATCAATTTTTTCCACCTTGATCTCTTTTCTTTTTTTTTATCGGCACTTACTTTTTTATTTGTGGTTTACCACTGCCTATGTGCAATTACAACAGATAGGACATTGCTGTAAATCAGCATTAGTCACTGAAATTATCCTGTCTGCATCCCTTGGGAAACATATTGAAACATGATCCGCAATCCGCAATGTGCCGGTGGTGGAAGACACCATGGTGTTTAGATTGTATTCCCACTGCTATTGGTTAAGCTATAGTTCCCCAGGGTACGAACGCCTTCAAAGGACAAAAACCATGGGAACTATGGTATTTCAATGTTTGTAAGGCCATATATATTTTTTGTTTCTGTTCAACATCAGTTTTTGTAAATAATCTCAGTTTCAGTATTGGTGATTCCTAATTCATTGGTATTTGTTGTTCTTTAAATTATTTTGGAACAAACATTTGCACAGATATATACAGTATAACTAAAATACACAAGAGTGCCAACTTGCAACTTTGAACACCACCGATTATACACAGGAGTTTTTCAGGAACACAGCGGTGCATCCATCATGAACAATGTACCGTTTTCCTTTTCTTTCCTCATGCAAGAATTATAAGCCGACGCACTATGCCGTCTCTTCCATTACCTGTGTCCAACAAATAATTAACCATACGCTTCCGCTCATTCAGCTTCTGTGTTAATGGGTTCCAGATAATCAATTAGCATACAGTTGTACATTTAAATTAGGATCAATACGCTTGTGCTAAAGTAATAGTTTATGCTAACGAGACATGAATATTTATTGTATTTTTTTATCTATGAGAAGCATTGGATGTATCCGCGAGCCTTTTGCAGCAGAACGTTTAAAGAACTGTATGACTGGCTGTTTGTTGAAGGCAGAGGTAATTTAGTCTTTAATAGATCATTGGTAACGGACAACCCCCCGTCCATTAATACTGTGGCATTCATAGGCTTTATAGGGATTATTAATTACATTAATTATTATGAACATTCAGGGTTCTATTCGGGTCCTTGGAATAATATTTTCTTTGATGTGCATTGGTTCGTGAGTTCTATTACGTCATATCGAGTCCGAATCATTCGCTGTCAAGGAAAACAAAGCAAACCACAGAAATAACCCACCACATCTTAATTGTTCCATGCAGCATGAACACGCTTTAAAGCGGCTGAGAATGTCATGTGGTTCTTTACGATCCGCGGACAGCAGAGGGCCAGGGGCCACGGTAGCCGGAGTTCAAAGGTTAGTTGAAGTGCAACACCTTATTACCAACGGAGAGCCGTTTTTCTATCAATCGATTTTGAATGATCGCAGGGCCTGGGGGCCGCCGGCGCTCTGTGATCGTCTCATTCAGCCAATCTGAGGATCATAACACTTACAACGATGGTTATAATGCGTAATAGTCTATCAATAATCTCGATTATGAATTATTTAATGTTATGGCTTTGTGTGGCTGTGTAAAAGCAACAGCTCATTTCAATGCTATGTCAATATAAAAAACAACAGAGCGGCGTATGTTGATACAATGCTGTTTAGCAGTTTCATTCGAAATAATCATTTTGTTTCAAATCACTGTATTTGAAATGCAAAAAAATATAGAAAGAATATAAAAATAATGAATCCTTAAAAAGAAAGACAAAAACCCCAACGCAAATATCAGCATTTACGGCATTTCTATATTCTGTACTATAGCTGTCTTTATATTCTAATGACATGTAGAGATGTGCAGGTAAGAGTAGCATTCATGAATATATTTGACCTCATCTGCGTGCATGTGACTACATGTTTGTGCGGCCTAACAATGGCTCCTCTTTAGATTTGCTGCTGACGGCGTGTCACATTGAAATAGATCCCCCTCAG
>JACYXH010000470.1:192500-202500 GCA_026745465.1 Lota lota | reverse complement strand
GATGATCTCTCTTTGCTTCCCTTATCTCCCACATAAATGCCTTCATTTCAGATTTGAGCATAGTCTTTTTCACATTCCCACCTTTATTTTGTTAAACCAAATCACAGGGTGCCCACTATGTTGCACTGGGTAGTTTAATTCTAATTTAATTAAGAGTTTTAATTCAAAAGGTCTGCCTGCAATTGTTGTATCCAGCTGAACACCTTTTAATCCAGGTAACAAAGTGTGTTAAGCAACCACACAATGACTGAAAAATACATCAAAAATAGTATAGTATGGTATAGTATAGTGACCAAAGAAAGAGACCAATAGAGAAGGAGAGAAATAAAAGGTCATTCTCACGGAACTACCTGACCAGAGGGGGTATTTTGTGCACAACAATTGAAGTGTATTGCTTTTATGACAGCGCGATTGTAAACTGGCCGCATGGGTATGTGACCTCTGAGAGAGAGCGAGAGAGAGAGAGAGAGAGAGAGAGAGAGAGAGAGAGAGAGAGAGAGAGAGAGAGAGAGAGAGAGAGAGAGAGAGAGAGAGAGAGAGAGAGAGCAGGGGAGGAAGGTAAATGGACATATAACACCCTCTGGGAATTTTGTGCACTTCTAATCTAGCTAAAACAGCTCTATTGGTGTCGGAATAGAAAACAATTAGATTTTGCTTTGTGTGCAAGATCCGCCAGTGTCACGTTGAAGGTACTGGAAGTGGTGCTTGTAGTGGCGTTTGAAAGTCAAGTAGACAGTTGACACTTTTCAAATGGAACATGCAAGCGATTGATTCATTAAAAGCAACATTTTTAAGGTGGCTATGAATCAATGGCTCAATTGTATTTTTATAATGTAAATAAAATATTTTTTTCCATAGTAGCCTACTTCATGCTTTTCAATTGTAATTAATATTATTTTTTGACTTTCAAATAATGTTTGTAAACTAATTGTCGAGTGAATAATGCTAATTCAGCTAGATCTAATGGTATATAAAGAGTGTTGTTAGTCAGTGGTGGGACAGTCAGCCCGTGGAAACAGTACAACCGCTGCCACCTCCTGGACAAATTGAGTGTTGCATCAAGAGGATGAAAACAAGGAAATGTATGCTCCCGCGGTGAAACAATGGTAGGCCACCTATAATGACAAGGAAACCGTAAGAACGATTTCTATTTTTATTCAAGCTAATACAAGAGGCAGTAGGTGGAGATGACCACATTTCTAACTGAATGAAACAATAACCTATATAAATGTGTGTGCTTTGTGTGTGCTTTGTGTGTGTGCTTTGTGTGTGTGCTTTGTATGTGTGTGCGTGTGTGTCTGTAGGTTTCTGTATGTGTGTGTGTGTGTGTGTGTGTGTGTGTGTGTGTGTGTGTGTGTGTGTGTGTTAGTGTGATTATTCTCAGCTGGTATTGAAATAATTAAATGAAACAGAGGCAAAAATATGAGCAACAGTTTCACTTTTAATAACAGAATGCAATATAAATTAATGTTATTTTTTATTATTATAAAGGTATACCTGACATAAAAGAGATTCAACCAGCAGAGAGAGAAATGATCAACAACAAAAAAACAAGGCTTTTCTTTTATATTTGGCACTGGCTGATGTAAATGAAACACTTCTGATGTTAGCGAACGCATTAACACAGAACTAAGCACTCTATAATCCAATAGTTAAAGCTTAACAGTTGACTGGGTCCAGTCACACCTTATCAATGCCACGACATTTAAACAGGGGCCTGGGCATCTCATCTGCACACCCTTCATATGATTTAATACCACAAAGGCATTTAACATATCCACACACACACACACACACACACACACACACAATCCCACACATGCACACGCAAATGCAGCCAACACATATGCATACATACACACACAAACAAACACAAAGATAAACACACACGCACATGTATTTGTGTGTTTATGTGCAAAAGGTTTTAAGTGTTTGTGTGTTTGTTTCATTCCTATTTCAGCTGATCGGGTAACCTTTAAAGAGCCACACAGTCTTTCTGAATCGGATTTCACCAACATGCATACCGACAGACAGACATATGTAGATAGATTGAAAGATAGATTGACGCATATATAGATAGACACACATAAACAACAGGTTAAAACCTATAAGAGCATACAAACACACACACGCACACAGACACACATTCACACTGATGGCATGGCCAGTGGTTTCCATTCAGGAGAGGTGGAGCGGTGTAGAGGTGTAGAGGTTGAGGTCCTGTGAAGAAGGAGAGAACTTGTGTTTGGGTGGTGAATTCATTTTCATCTTTCAATAGAATTATGTTTCTGCACTTGCTTCTCCTCCTCCGCGCTACCTTTTCATTTGTTCAGGACTGTGTCTCCACAACAATATTTCATGTGTTACGCGCGCACACACGCACACACACACACACACACACACGCACTCACACACTAGTCAATCAATGTGGGGACATGGTAGCACTCTCAGTACGCTAGCTGCATGTACACACGCACATATACACACAAACTCCGTTTCATACACAAACACACTCACTCAATACACAATGTCCTTGCACAGATGACCACAAGATCACAAATAATACACATTCATGAATGTTGTTACACAGACACACTCACACACAAATACACACCCTCATGCATGTGCAAAGACACACATACAAACAAAAACAAAAACAAAAAAGAGACACAACAAAGAACAACAAAAACAATCACACAGACGCAGATATTGACACAGACATACACTTCTATACACACACCTCTCTCTCTCTCTCTCTCTCTCTCTCTCTCTCTCTCTCTCTCTCTCTCTCTCTCTCTCTCTCTCTCTCTCTCTCTCTCTCTCTCTCTCTCTCTCTCTCTCTCTCTCTCTCTCTCTCTCTCTCTCTCTCTCTCTCTCTCTCTCTCTCTCTCTCTCTCTTCTGTGCTTTCAATTATGAAGTGCTGAGTATCAAAGTGTCCCAGACATCATTAGCCTCCAAATCAATTGAGACATTAACATTAATGGATGGTGGCAGTAATAGACATGCAGACAGACAGAATAAGGGGGGGGGGGGGGGGGGGGGAGAGAGAGAGAGAGAGAGACAGAGAGAGAGAAAGAGAGAGAGAGAGACAGAGAGAGAGAGACAGAGAGACAGAGAAAGAGAGACAGAGAGAGAGAGAAAAGTCAAGATGAGCTCATATATGTTTGGCAGCTTTAAACAGTCCTGGCGAAACTTAAAACGACCTGCTGGGCATCTGCTGAGCCCCCGGTGGCCTCAGATCTGAATCAATACTGGAAAGAATTCAACGCTGAGCAGACACACACACACACACACACACACATACACTCAATCTCATTGAAAAAAGACTAAAACCTCAGAGCACCAGCAGACCACCCTCGTTATTTTGGTTTCACTTGTAATAACTTCAATTGGTCCGTTTTTACACCTGTGTCCACTGCTGGACATTTGTGTCCACTGCTGTACCGCTTTATATATTAGCTGTTTCCGCTTCCTCTGTTTTGTCCTCAGTCTTTATTATAGTAATTAGGTTATCTTGGCTCACATTCCCTCCATGCTATTGACAGATCTTGACTGATATTTGTCTAGTTCCTTCCTTACATAGAGTCTCAATGTGTAGCATGAGCATTGCTGATCTAGTTGTAATTCTAGATCAGCTATGATTTCTTTCTAAATAACACAGATGCACAGGCCTTTTCCTCATATGTTTTATATACTCCACACAGCGTCTCTCCACCGCCCTGTCAGTTATCTAAATGTTTTTAACCTTTCCAGAGGCCCTGTTATGTTGCTTTTCTCTCGTCTCCCCCCTGCTCTCCAGCACTGACCTCCCATCAAGTGTTCTCCATTACCCACCTCTCTCTATTCCTCTGGCACCCCCCCCCCCCCAACATAAACACCCTCCCGATCCTTCCATCCCACATCCTTGACCACCCACTAGAGCTACAGATTATCCACTATCGCTCTCTGATTACCCATAACACCTCACTTCTCCTCTGCAGTTTGGCCCTCTACTGGTATTCCATTTCCTTTCCTTTTCCCTTTTCCTAATCCATCCTCTCCCTTTTTCCTTTCCTCACACATCCTCTCCTTTTTTTCCTTTCCTTTCCTCACCGGTATATCTCCTTTTTTATCTTTCAACTCCTTTCCTCTCACCTATCCCTTTCCTCCTTTTTCTTTACACACACACACACACACACACACACACACACACACACACACACACACACGCAAATACACACACACTCACACTCACACACACACACACACACTCACACACACACTCTCACACACACACACACACACACAGTAGCAGATTGGCCCACCCCTCCCTCTGCTCTGCTCTTCAATCCCCTGGTCACTCTTTAGGTTTCCAATTCCATTTGGCTGATCTATTGCGGCTCCGCTCTGCTAATGACCCTGAAGTGGTTTGGACAGTCGTAGACAGCTTGTTGGAGGGGCCAGCTGCCACATGCGCCACTTCTTTATTCATCTCTACATTGATTCATGTAGAAAAGAGGGTCAAGGATCAACCCTTTTATTGGGGAGGAGGAAAATAAATACAGCTGTTTTTTCTTTTTTCTTACTGCGTGTGTGTTTAACCTAATTCCTGTGTCATCATATCATCTTTTGTAACGGGCGAGAGGGCCGATGGTCGCAGCACTGCTACCACCTTAAAGGAGTTTGTTTTTAATCATTTTACTCTGTATCCACTAGCTGTTAATAGCCTGGTTTAATGTTCCAGGAGTCATCCATTTATGTAGTGACTACTGTTGTGCCATAGAGCACAGTATGGCACGATGCTGTGCCATGCTGTGGGGAATTCCTGTTTCTCAAATGTTAAATGTTGAATTCTAAAATCCCAAATTTAAAACTGGAGGTAAACACGCTAACATCGTACATAGTAGCACAAATACACACAGGGTTAGTAAGTGAATTATGATATTGTATTAAAATGTGTAGGTAAGATTTAAGAGCTGTAAAGAGAGGGAGAAAAAAGACAATAGCAAGATTTTGAAAATAACAAAATGCCCCCTCCCTCTCTGCTCCCATTTTATGATTCTCTGCCATTGAGAAATGTAGCATTAACACACCTCTGGTGACCTATGATAACCTTGTGTGGGTGACCGTGATCGAGAAGCAAGATGGATTCCCTGAACCAATCAGGGAAGAGATGCTGATTGGTCAGAAATGAGCCAGGAGCGGTCCAAAGTCAAACTAGTCACATACAGGAAGATTTCTAACAAATTACACTCAAACTATTGCTCTTCAATCTTAAGAACAGCACTTTTAAAGAGTTGTATGCAGACACCAGTACCCCAAAAAGAATGCATAGAAGAAAAGAATGTACAAATCTGCAGATACAGGCTTGTAAACAATGTGTCATGTGGACATGTTGCAGCAACCCGTCAACAATAAGTGAGTGAATCCACAACACTTGTGACCATGTGAACAGCCTCAACTGTTCCTGATTGGCAGTGATGCTATTTTATCAAATGTCAAACATAGGCTCTACTACAGATGCCAAGCCCACATTTATAAAAACCAGTATTGGAAGTCAGTGTGACATGAGGACACGTGAACGAAAGGCAGAGAGGGATGTTTCATGCAAAAAGACATTATGATAAAGGCACTTTTGAGTAGACAGACTATGGGAATAACAGACAGGTTAGGGATATGCCTGTCTACCATTAGCAGTGAAATGCATTCCAATGTAAGTGTGTGTAGGCCTATCGGCTTGTATAATTGGCATGGGCCAGGCCCGCAATTCGCAAAATTAGGAAAAGGTCATGGTACGTAAAACTACGCAACAGAGTGGACCTTTACCTACACATTAACAAGTTATATTGTGATACATAAACGGAATAATTTCCAGCTGTGAGGGAAGATGCTTTGATGATGAGTTGCAGAGGATGCCAACTTGAAGAGAGTTCTTAAACGAGGAAGAGAAGTAAACCTCAAGCTCAAGCCAGCAAAATGCAGATTTTGCTTGTACAAAGGAGACTATGCAGGCCCATCTTTACAAGCGAAGGCCTAGCAGCTGACCCCTCTACTGCAGCATTCCCTGACATGCCCCACACAGACGGCCCCTCACTACACCGTTTCCTTGGCATGGTTAACTACCTTGGCAAGTTCATCCTGAACTTTAGCAACATTGCAGCGCCGCTAAGAATAGTGACCCAGAAGGAGACTTTGTGTAAGGGTCTATATGAACTGCTCCAGCCATGGCTTGGATGTCTTCTCATAGTTTGGATCATTGATTAATACAAATAAAATAATATATACACACACACTCATATTTACTTGATAATATCCATCATGTTATGGTATCCCTTTTTTAATTCAGGAAACAATGAAAAAGCAATTGTGTAATGCCTATTTCGAACCCAAAGTATAACCACTTCAATGCACTCATGGATGTACACGTTTTAAATCAATAATTTTGAGACTTGGAAGGCTACACTGTCCAGCGTGTGTCTGAACGAGAGACCAACAAAAATAATCTCTTGAACGTCTTGTTCAGGGGCCTGTCATTCATATGCCATCTGTGGTATGTATCCAGTGTAACATTCTCACATTTCGAAAAAATCTCCCCTGCCATTTCAGAAATAATTGGCCAGTTACCCTGCACTGAGCTCACTCGACATCTAGTAAATATATTTCTCTCTCGCTCTCTCTCCCTCTCTTTATTTTCCTGCTGACAATGTGTCAACAGCAGAGGTGTCAGCAACAATAACAATAAAAGTGTTTCGAGTGAATGATTGAGATTTTATTTTGGTCTGAGGGGCAGAGAAACATACGCTACGCAGACAGAGGCAGCATGACAAAAGGCTGTAGCACAATGTATTCTACCCCTTGAAATTAGGATATGTAGACTGTGGTTGAATAGGTCCGTTTCAAATTGAAAATAAGATCAAGTGCTGAGTTTGAAAAGACACAGTCATCAGACACATTAGTGTAAACAGGCCCTGGTTTAAAGAACTGCCAATCAACAGACACACACACTTACAGGCACACATGGTCACGCACATGCACACACACACACAGGGAACGTTTGTTTCGCTTTGCATGCTCCTCCAGCCATTACAATGTTCATACATATAATTAAATTAGCGTCTAAAAACTTAAGAGTGTGTCAATGTATTCATACACATTCCACAAGCCTTGTATTAGCTGTGCTTACAACTCCAAAACAATACGCTGAACTAAGGCTACATTTGAGAAAGCATTGTCAAGCTGTGGTATGAGTGGTATGAATAACACTATAGACCACACTCAAAGGTTGGTCATTTGGTGACAAAATTGCCAATTTGACCTATGATCTGAGATAAATATAAACCCTGATCTAAGCTTGGCCAATTAAAATAGACATAATGTTAATTGAACACTTAAAACAACAGTAGAAAACATTCTGAACTGTATTTAAGGACATAGAGATACCATGACAAATAGATGCAAGATCATTATTCATATTTGTACCTCCCATTTTGAAGGACTATTGAATCTTGTGGTGTTCCTAGGATTATTTTAGAAGCTGTAAAATGTACATGCCTATGAAAACCTTTCATAGGTATAATGATAAATAACGTGTCTTGTTGAAAAAGCCAAAAGAAAGAGCCAGTAAAAGCCTACCTTACACCTTATACCCGAAAGAGCAAAGTAACATTAACTCAAGTTCCCTCATGACAGCAGAGACATGCAGCGGAGACCCAAAGACAGGTCCTCCAAAGCAGGTGCTCTCTGCTGTGACATGGCCTGTCATGGCTGGGGCTCACATCAGGCCAGGTGCACCAGTAAGCTGCAACATCCCCACTGTGGTGCACTGAAGTGACGAGGCAGTATTTGGATGAGATTGTCAGTGTTTTCCTTTTCCCTAACACGTTTGTTCAGAAGAGTCTCATATTTTGTTTGTGTGGACCATGGTATGTTTTGTAATCCCTACCTTTTTTAGTAATATTTTTTCTATGCATTCTTCTTTGGTCCTGGCTTATAAAAGTCCTTAAAGGTGAGATTCAAGAGCTGTAATTTCTGTGTAATGTTTTTGAAATGCCATAGCCATCCATCAGCTATTACCGAAATGCTGCATGAGATATCTGTTCCTATTGACTGTGTGCCTGCCTTTGCATGAGACAAATTTGATTTCGGACTGCTCCCAGCTAATTTCTGATCAATCATCTCTTCACTGATTGGTTCGGGGAATCCATCTTGCCTGTCAATCGCAGGTGCGTGAATGCAACTCTCAGTGGAGGAGAAACGTCGGGTAGGGAGGAGGCCTTATTTGGGTTGCTAATTTTCACAATCTTGCTCTCATCTTATCTTTTCTTCCCTCTCTCTTTACTACTCTCAAATCGGAGCTATTGCACCTTTAAAATGCCCATCTAAAAGCTGCCAAAAACTGCCAATATAACTATTGAACTAATGAGGATGATCTGACAACGACTGACAAGCTGCCCTAAAGCCTAAAGCCAGTGTGTTCACATTCACTCAAACATATACGCTCTGTAGTGGATCGGCGGCGATATGTGATGGACACGGCAGCTAGAGTGACTTATGGATAAGGAAAACCTAAAACAATCGCCTGAAAGCCGAGCTATTACCACCCACCTTACTTCTCCCATAATTCCTTCTGATAGATCCCACGGGGACCACTTCCCTCACCACTTGTGTCCACTCCAATAACCATGGTTCACTCACACACACACACACACACACACACATACACACACACACACACATACAGAAACCTACAGACACACACGCACACACACACACACACAAACAAACAAACACACACAAACACACACACACAGTCCGGAGAGAAATGAAAGGCCTGTGTCAGTCCCAAAGCACTAGCAGTAATAAAATATCTCCAGTGTGCATGGTGATCAATGGAGGGCAGAGAGGAGGGCAGAGAGGAGGCCCAAGCTGCCAGAGTTAATGGGCCCCATTCCACTTAAATACCAAATGACTGACTCCTGGGAGAGGGTCAGAGAAACAGAGAGGAAGAGAGAGGCAGAGGAAGGCCGAGTGTGAGAGATGACTACTATAGGGGAGAGGTTTGCAATGTCCAGCTTGTTATTTATAGACAGATAATGTCTCAATGCCACTTGAAACTTGTGGTAATGGCCAAACAAAACCCTGGGTAGTAAGACATTACATGTCAAATATGGGGGTCAGACAGGTTTTGGAGGTCCTGAATGATTCATTTAGGTGTTATGCACATGTTCTGTTAATTAACGTGTTCATTTGTCATTGCATAGCCAAAATGGAAATACAAACAACAAGTTTGTTGTTTGTATTTATTCAAATGTTTTTTCAGTGTTACTTTGTTGACGTAAAGTCCTCACTCAGTACCTAGTAAATTAATAGTTGAACTGTAGTTCCTGTATTATACTGTACCTTAGAATGTTACATCATCTATCACACATGAAAATAGAGTGAAGTAATTCATTATTTGCAACAAAATGTATATATATATATATATATATATATATATATATATTGATTTATTTACAATCAAGTTTATTTACCACATTGGGACTTAAGGAACCAGATACACACAGACACACATACACACTGGCCTCTCACCTTGATTTCCCCATCCATCTTAGTAGCCTGTGGGTTGAAGCTGCTGCATCTGTGTGAACACTGATACCACCATTGATCCAACCGGGCTCTTTCTAATGGGCTCCAATAACAACTCCATTAATGCTGGCATGCTGATTAGTGTGTGTGTGTGTGTGTGTGTGTGTGTGTGTGTGTGTGTGTGTGTGTGTGTGTGTGTGTGTGTGCGCGTGTGTATGTGTGTGCATGGATGTGCGTGTCTGTGTGTGTATGCGAGTGCATGTGCAACACAGCACTACAAGTCACATGCGACAAACACACACACATACACACACACAAACGCACACATGCATTGCACACAAATTACACACACATGAACACACACACACACACGCAGTGATGTACAAGTGTGTGATACACATGTACTCTGGGGCGGAGGCCCACATGCAATTATGT
>JACYXH010000470.1:130000-187500 GCA_026745465.1 Lota lota | reverse complement strand
TTGTTGTTTGTTGTTGATTTTTTGTTTGTTTGTTTGCGACACAGCCCGGTGCGCCTTTGGTTCATTTAATTAACCGCAGAATTCAATTCTCCCGGCCTACTCCCTTTCAACTTTCTTTGCCTCTTTGTTGTCTCATTGGCAAAAGCAATTATTGTGCGAGATCATACTTACACGGAATTGAAAACAAGTCATGGGCTGTATTAATGGTGGGTTCACGTAAATGTTTTCTCTCTAAGTTATGAATGTAATGGCAATAGGATACAGGCCACTGCTCTTTTGCCATCTTTAATTAACAGAGCTGAATTTGCCATGACTGAAATTTGGAGCAATCTAGAGAATAAAGAACAAGTGAGACAGGAAAGGGAGGAGAGAGGAGAAGGAGAGGGGGGGAGTAAAAAAAAGAGAGTGGTTTCTTTCAATAATAATGTTCAAGGAAATTGAATGTAGTAGAATGTATAACAATGTTAATAATACGGCTCGCACTATCTACAACGCTGTAATCTAATAGCAAGCAATTAATTTAGGACACAGGCCACTGCACATTTTAGTCATTTAATTAACACATGGGATGTTTGCTGGGAGTTGGAAATATAAAGCTTTACAAATAATTACAACGCTCCTGTCATGCCACATGATGTGGACCTTGAACTCACTTTTAGGTAAATGATGTATAGGCCGTGAACTGTACACTAGCAAAAGAGCGTACTCCATTCAAAGAGCATTTGCTTGCACACTTTGTGGTAAAGAAAGGGCTAAGTATGGTGCATTTTCAAACTGCTTCCTCGTCCAAGGCGAGGCTAGGATTAAAACGTGATCTTTTGTGAAAAAAGCGTAAATATCATGTGTTCAAATATGAAAAGGGCATTAGTGACTGAATTGTACTGGTTGAGATGATTAAATAGACTTGAACAGCACTGGACGAACAGCAAATGCATCCCAGAGTCTACACTTGAATCTGCCTACAACCTGCATTAAAACTGTATTTGCACATTACTGTCGGTGTAGCCCTATAACGTTCAGATCATACAAATCCTATTTACTTTATCGTTATATATAGACAGGCACATGACGTCTCATTGAGTCTAACTGAAACATGTAATGGTATTGTATGGACAGATGTAACATCCAATTCTCCAGCAGCTGAACTCTGTTGCTGTTCCCAATCATTGCAGAAAAACACGACGTTCTGCGTCAATCAGCCTAACCAAAGCTAGCAGTTGTACCGAGCTTCCACATACACACACACTGATTGATATCACGAGTGACAAACTATCCGTTTTAATGAAACGTCCCAATATTAGTCATTTCTATTTGTCTCTCTCTCTCCTGCTCCAGTTGTTGCTAACCTGATCAAGGTAACGGTAAGGACACAGTGGGTGGAGGTGGTGGTGGTGGTGGTGGTGGGGGAGGAGAACGGATGGGGAGGGGGAGAAGGTAGGTGTTGCTGAGGTTAAAAAGAGCTACTTTGCCCAGCTCCCTTACACCCAAACAAGCAGTTTATAATTCATCACCAGGCCATGACAGATGAGCCCTGCTGGAGAATATTAGAAAAATGTCTCCAATCTCATATATATGCTAATGGTATGCTGAGAGCAGTACTTTTTTTCTTTCTTTCCTTTTTTTATTTTTTATCTGCTCTTACTACTTCTAGGACCTGTGCATGAAAGTGGACGGGACAATGCATTGCACTTTGACATTTTTATGATCAAACAATACTTTTTTTCCCTTTAGGACACATGATTGGGTTGTACTGATGTATTGAGAGGTATTATCGAGATTATTGGCAGCGATGGGTAAAACAACGCCTTTCGGGCCGATCCCTTGTTCTTGTAATGGAGCAGATATATAGGCTGCCAACCAAGCAGCATCAAGTCAAGCGTTTGGGCCACATTGGGCCGGGGATATAGGCTTCTTGAATTCTCTACCCGCGGTGGTAAGAGGCTAGTGTTAGACTGTAATCCCCCTTAGTACTCATGTTGATTTATAACGCTTTATGGTCAGCATGAGTGCATTATGTATCTGTTAAACTGGTGGCTTGTAACTGGTGGCTTGTAATCGAGATATTACCGTGATAAATATGCACGCTCCGGTGGTGTTATCCTGTGGCATGAAAAAGAAGTAGAAATATATACTGTAGATATGTACATTGCTCTCATACACTCATCCGTGCAGTGAATAAATTACATTGTTAGCAGTTCTGTGCAGTTAATTCAGAGTAAAAGAAAAAGCAGTGGCGACAATTTATCAAGTGTTGGGGACATGACAATTTGAATGTCAAATGCTTATTCCCAACGGCTTCTCATTACAAAACCATTAACATTACTATTATTTTCTGTAAAGTATGCAGTGTCATTACTGTCTTCATGAATTACAGGCAGATTAAAGGCATTGTCTCCTATGTGTTTGTTAGTTTCATATTCATTCTGACAAGACCAGACCACAATTTAACCTCATACTGTATATACAGCATACAGTGAAACATGGGGAGAGGTTTAGAGTTAGTATGTTTATATTTCCTTTTCCTTCCTTTTTCATATTCATTCAAATTCAAATATTAAGCAGCTTAAGCACCCCCTTTATATGTAGTAATACTGAACTAGACCACACTGGTAAAAGGCTTAATAGAGAGTGGCCAGGAGTTCCCCTCATGACATAGCCCGTCCATGCCTCAACAAATCCAGCCGCCTCCTCTGATTGGCTGCCTGTCTCACATGCATTTCCTATATGAAGAAGCAACTTAAGCTATATCTTTTAAATTCTGTCCTCCCCTTTCTTCTTCACGCCTCTGTTATGAACCTGTGCATGTCCATGGAAAGCAGTTCACTAAAAAATGATAACATTATCACTCAAAGCGCACGATTCCCTGCTCTATTGGAGCTTGTGATGAGGCGTTAATAACATTACGGTAACAGCTTTATTTCCCCATAAATTACATGTGTCAAAGATAAAAGTTCTTTGTTGAAGGCCCACAGGGAATAGATTCAGAGTATATTGATAATACAAATTCTACCTAATCCTATAGATTCCTTAAATGCATAAAAATAAATGTATTAAAGTGAAATGCAAACAGCAGTAACCGATTTAATATGCACATATGTTTAATACAATACTCCAATACGGTCCTTTGTGCATGATCCATTTTTGTTGAATTGTTTTAGTGGATAATTTTACATCAACTATGCAGTTCTACAAGGGACAGTAATATGAACAGTAATAGCTTCACAATCTTCCACATTGGTAGGACTTTTTATATTTTAGTGTGGTGCTGATCTTACTACAGTGTGCTAAAGGGTCGCTAGAACATAGAACACCTTAGAGAGTAAAGGTTATTCAGTTTATATATCGGGAGGATAGTTGGACAAGCCAGGAATTAACGACACACATTTTCAACGAGGCTTATTCTCTGGTTTATTTGAAAAGCCTCTAACCATTTACTCTGTCGAGTAACACCAACGAGGATCCTCTTTCATTCGCCATATAAATGGAAAAGCAAATACAATTTGTAATAAAGTGTTGCCGTTCTTTTTTTTTCTTTTTTTTTTCTAGGCGCCTGTGCTAAAACATTCCACGTTGTTTTGTTCAGCCAATAATTGATTTGTTTGTAGCTACCCCTGCACGCATTACACAATACGTCCTCTTTAATTTGTTTTGACTGTGTGAAGCTTGTCACGGCTATTTCAAACGCTGTCCTATCCTCTCCCACTGTTACCCATGCAGGGCCCCCCGACTCGTCTCTCTGACAACACTGACAGAAAATTATTACACGTCATTACACTTCTTAAATCACAATTTACCCAGCCTCAGCAAATGATTCTGCAGTGGGTGGTGGGGGTAATGGAAACTGTCTTCTTCGCTTTATGTCCAGGCCCTCTCCCCCCCCCCCCCCCCCCCCCCCCCCCCCCCACCTCGCTCACTGTCAAAGCCTCACCAGCTGGCTGGACGGCTGAGAGAGTGTAGGAGGAAGAATCACTTCCTTCCTTCCTCCTTTCCTTTCTTTACCCCTTCGCTAATAATTGTTATAGCTGCTCACTTTCCTTATTTTTTTTCTGTGTGGCTTTTCCTTCTTTTCTTCCTTCCTTTTGTCCTTCCTTTATTGCTTCATGCCTTCCTAAATCCCTCCTCTCCTTCCTTATCTTCTTTATCTGCATTCTGTTGTTTCTTTGTTTTAGTTTTTTTGTGTTTTTCTTTTGTGTACTTTAGAGACAGGTCTTTATTTATTAAGCTGGACATTAAATGTCAATTCCATCCATTCTTCTTTAACAATTCCACCAAGACAAAGTAAAAGATCTTTCAAACTACAGAGAATATCTCTTAAAAAAAAGAAAGAATAAACATTAGATACCTAGCTGCACCCAAACATACTTTGATAGAAGTGTATACACCTCTACATGAGCTTTCCTATTCACTCACTAAGCTTTTCATTCACACTCACAATCCCCACCCACACTCCTTCATCGCCCCCCCCCCACCCCCACCCCCCCCAGCCCAGCCCAGCCTAACCCCCATTTCCAGACCTCTCTCCCCAGCATCCTATCTCCCTTGATACCCTCACCGATGGAGCAGACGTGCTCCATCCATAGCCTGGAGCTGTGCTCTCATTCCCCGTCGAGGGAACGCCACGCAGGGCCTCTCGCCACATACACACAGTGCGCAACACTGCGTCTTCTGGGCCATTTGTCTCTGCATTGTCTCAAACAATTCTTGGCAACCAAGTAGACCGGGAGGAACGGCCCTGGCTGGCATTAGGCACCGCCGCCAAAGTATAGCGCTGCGTGACGGCAGTGGCCTGGGATTTAGAAGAGATACGGGGTTTGTTGTAGAGGAAAAAAAGAGACAGAGAGAGAGAGAGAGAGAGAGGGTCGTTGTTAGAAAGGTCCAGTCGGGTCCATAGGGTCCTACAGCGCTACCTCCTCCATTTATTTCCTTCGTATCTCTCGCTGGGTAGCGTCCAGGCGCTCTCTGGCTGTCCGTCCCATTACTCCTGGCCGTGAGAATGGTGATGGATCTCCTGGTCACCAGGAGGAGGCAGACAGACGTTGGGTCCGCTTGGCTGGGGGAATTGGTTAAGTACTTCGGCAGGGCCCTGACCCCATAATCGCAGCGAGCCCACACCAAGACCTCCAGCTTTTATAAAGCAGCGGTTGATTAATGCTCTTTTAAGTGGACTGGGCAGAGCGGCGACAAGGATGCCCAGGAGCCCAGACCAAAAGGGAGACAATACAAGTGCGTGTTAGGGAGAAAGTGTGTGTGTGTGTGTGTGTGTTTGTGTGTGTGTGTGTGTGTGTGTGTGCATGCATGCATGCATGCAAGGATTTGTTTGTATTCCTATTTGCAATTGTTTGTTTGTGTATGCTTATGTGTGTGCGTGTGCACGCATGTGTGTGTGCGTGTGTGCGTGTGTGTGCGTATGTGTGTGTGTGTGTGTGTGTGTGTGTGTGCATGCTTGTGTGTTTGTTCATGCGTGTGTGTTCGACTGAGTGTTTGAGTGTGTGTGTGTGTGTGTGTGTGTGTGTGTGTGTGCTCCAGGCAGCCCCTGTGGCAGTAGCCAGAGGAACAACATTCAGCCTCTGTGTGTCGGTTTAGCAGTCAGGGTAATTGTGGCAGCCGGAGCCGCTTCTCGCTCAGTCAACTCTTCCAGGCTATAAATCATCGCCGTTTGGCCCCTCTTTGACACCAATTGCTGCCTGTCCCCAACGCTTTCCTTCCCCTAACCCTCTGTAGGTCAGCCATCCAGCTCATTAAATAGCCCTCCGTCTCAGGCAGACGGGTGAGTCGCAATGGTAGCTTTGAGATGGGACACAGATAGGAAAAATGTGTCACTTTATACAAATACTATTTTATGAGAAATAAAGATACTGCTGGGATATGGCCCATCATCAATTATCTCAAATTGTGGCTTTCTTTCAGTTAAATAATCAACACAATATATTTCTATTTATATAACGATATATACATTTATCTTCTTTAAGGTGAAATAACAATAACGTAAACGAAAATATGTATATATATATATAAATATTCTATGCATTAATATACAAATAAATATATAAACAAAAATCCTTGACCTAACATTGTTCAATAACCCAAGACAACATGGGACAAAAATGACGAACGAATGCCATGTCACTGTGACACAAGGCAGCATGTCGTACTCCTGAGCCGAGGTCAGGGATGCAAACACCTCCTCTTCCCGTCTCTCATGGCGAACCCGTGGCTTAAGTCTCCCCCAAGTCTTCAAGGCTACAGATGCCCTCTTGGTCTCATTAGGTACTTCTAATTAGACAGTGTCACTTTCCATTTGGAAAGCGCTATCTCATGCGGTAATTGTGCTGTGCTTCTGTCCTCTGGTTTTATTGCAGCATGGGGCTGGAGACAAACTGTGTTCTAATTGAATGAGAGTTAATTCATTTTATGGAGATTTAATTGCTCAAAACAGGGTGGAGGGGGGGAGTTCTGGAGGAGTGAGACGTACACGCATCCAAACGCACACACACACACACACACACACACACACACACGGTAGTGTACGGTATCACTGAAAGTTAGTTTAATATAGATTTGGATGAATTAGACTAATTTAGATGAAGATCAATTAGATGGACTTGGATTCGGGCTGATCGGGTGGTGACATTTTGATTGGACGGGTCTTCACTTCAACACAGCTGCAAGAGCTGCACAAACTCCTCTTCCCCGGTAGACACTGGATACGCTGATCTATGCATTATCTAATCGTAAAAGTGTGAAAAGGCGTCTTACTTTCCATGCACACGACGTGAGAGAAGACACCAGCAGGCCGGGGATACTAAGTTTTCCCCAGTGTGAGTAGAAGGAGAGAGCTGAATTACACAGGCTGAGCTGCAGTATCTGTTCCAACAGATAACAGGGCTGGACCGTGTTCCACACGGATGGGAAGACATTTAAAAGTATGTTTTTCTACAGGTAAACCTATAAACACAGAGACGCATTCACACAAGCAGACACACATTCACACATTCATGCACACATGCATATACGGACACATACACACACACACACATTCACACATGCAGTCACATTCACACATTCATGCACACACACACACACACACACACATTTACACACATACACACACAGACGGACACATTCACACATGCAGACACACACCCATGCACTCATTCATGCACACATGCACACACACATACAGTACATATATTCATACACACACACACACACACACACACACACACACACCCACGCACACGTACATACATACACACACACACACACACACACACACACACATATATATATAAACAGGCTTTCGTGGCACTATGCTGTGAGATTGACAGCTAGCTCTCTGGGCTCGAGAAGAAAAATCTGCAAAGCTCTCTATCCCTATATACCTCCCCCCGTCTCTCTCTCTCTCTCTCTCTTTCTCTCTCTCTCTTTCTCTTTCTCTTTCTCTTTCTCTTTCTCTCTCTCTCCCTCTCTCTCCCTCCCTCTCTCTCCCTCCCTCTCTCACCTGCAGGACAGCGAGACGGCCAACAGCGCATGTCACTCTGTATGCGCCGAACTTGCGCTGTGCAGTGGAAATGGCAGTGTCAATTAAATATCACTTTCAATTTCCTTGTTTTATGATCCCCCAGCTACTAAGCACCACTAATCCACCCCCACATCCAGGCACAGCCATCCACCCACACACCCACACACCCCCACCCCCACCCAGCACCACACCCCACCCCTCCGCTATGGCAGGGCCTCCTACCTTGTCTTTGAGGAAGATTGATTACACTTGTCGCTTCTTATAAAACGGACATTTACATGAAAATAAGAAAACAACGTCTTTGTTTGCGCTGGAAGTGAATCAAGGCGGCGCAAAAAAAGAACAGAAAAAAGAAATCCCAATTTGATTTTCATACAACGCTGAGAGAGATAACAATCTCCTGGCGTTTCAACCGAGTGAGTTTTGAAGGTAGCGCGAGGACAGGCGCGGACGGGGGATGTATGTAGATTGAATAAAGCTGGCAAATTATTCATCAACACAACGTTGATGGATGTTGTCTCCGCTCGCACAATGAAGACGTCTGTGATGCGGTGGCAGAGATTGCCTTCGACAAGCACACGTCTACAGCCAACGAATTCAACAGATCTCCACCCTTAAGATTACGTAGTACTTCTCCAGATAGTTGCATATGTTTTTTGCTGTTGTATGGTGACTCTCTTGTAGAATAAATATGTATATGATTTGGAAGAATATGTGTTTTATCTTGCAGGGTGGTTTATTGGTTTTAGGTAATAGCCATTCACTTTATTGAGTGTGGGTATGTGTGTGTGTGTGTGTGTGTGTGTGTGTGTGTGTGTGTGTGTGTGTGTGTGTGTGTGTGTGTTTGTATGTATGTGTATGTTTGTGAACCTGCTGAATGCACTTTAATATAAAAACACCCAAACCTCGACTGCCTGTAAGCTTGGTTGTTTATCTTTATCAGCAATTCCATCAAAACTGTGGCTTAAAGGGATACACTGAGGTATCTGTACATTGGTGTTTGTCTCTCTTAGCTGGATTCAGATGAGTTGTTTCATCCCAAAGCTTCCAGAATTGGAGTTTGCTGGGTAAGCATCTGCTTTCCATTAGCCCTTTCCATTGACTTGCAGAGTAACAGTAGCCTAGCTCCTGTTCATGTGAGGGGAATACTCTTTGAATAATCTTCCAAAGATTCCCCTCACAACAGGAGCTAGGCTACTGTAACTCTGCAAATCAATGCAAATTGCTAACGGAAAGCAAATGTTAACACAGCGAACTCCCCTTCTGGACACACAATGAGACATTTGGATATAACAACTCATCGAAATCTGGGTAAGACAGTCAAATGCCAATTTACGGATATCTCGGTGTATCCCTTCAATTAGGTTTATGTAGATTTAGGGTCTACAGGAACATAATGAAAGTCAAATGAAAGCATTGGACTTTAAGCACCTTTCCAGGCTTATTTAGTGAAGTTATTGAGAGAGCAATAGGAAGCACAAAAAATGTAAGCTGTAACTAATATATATATATATTTAGGTGTGGTTGGAGTTCATTAAATGTCTGTTTGGTTTCATATATTGTTAACAGTTTTTTGTTTCTAGAGTAAAAGAGTTTTCTTTCATTTTTAAGTCTGAAATACATGTGTGTGTGTGTTTGTGTGTGTGTGTGTGTGTGTGTGTGTGTGTGTGTGTGTGTGTGTGTGTGTGTGTGTGTGTGTGTGTGTGTGCATGTCTGTGTGTCTGTGTGGCTGTGCACGGGCATGTGTGTGTTCCTTTGTACACAACCCATCTGTTGTGATATATACACATGTTATGTGTAATACAAGCAGGATACATTCTAATCTCATGGAATATAGCACAACTGATTTTACACACAACACTGCCTTGCTGTGGTCGTTTTTAAAGACAGAATCTTTTTGTAAATGTATGGTATACAGACAATTTTATTTTGCATGACACATTACAGTTTCGTTAGTCCAAAACAGTATTATGTTTGGAAAACTATTTACATTTTTATTTACTGATATTGTTAGAATCATTCATATTCAAAGTTTTAGTAGTAGTTGTAGTTGTAGTTGTAGTCTTAGTAAGAGGCCTACAATACTAATAAAAAAAATTAAAAATAGTAATAAGTTCCTAATAATAAAAATAAAAGTAATTATATGTATACATTTCGGTATGCATTTATTGTTAATATATTAATTTACTCATAAGTTATATGTGGAATTTGCAGAACAACATAATATCGCAGATAAGACCTTAAAAAGGGTTATTGTAGGATAGGCAAGAAAGAAAAAGAGAGCCAAATAGAGAGACATAGAGAGGTTGATAGGTGCGAAAGAGAGAGAGACAGAGAGACAGAGAGAGCGGTAGACATGTGAGAGAGAGACAGAGACAGAGAGAGAGAGAAAGAGCGGTAGACAGGTGAGAGAGAGAGTGAGAGAGGTAGACAGGTTAGAGACAGACAGAGAGAGAGCGAGAGAGAAAGAGAGAGAGAGAGACAGAGACAGACAGAGAGAGAGAGAGACAGAGAGAGAGAGAGAGAGAGAGAGAGAGAGAGAGAGAGAGAGAGAGAGTGTGAGAGAGAGAGAGAGAGAGAGAGAGAGACAGAGAGAGACAGAGAGAGACAGAGAGAGACAGGCAGAGAGAGAAAGACAGAGAGAGAGGCAGAGTCAGAGAGATGACACTATCCACTATCAGACTAAGGGAACTAGAGGTATTCCTCACACAGCGGTGGCGCTGTGTGATTATCAGCGTGCGCGTATGGTAAACAGCGAGCGGAGATTAGTCCAAAGTACCAAATCTCCCCCGTCCACCTTTAAGTCCTTTGTCTGTGCGCCAGCGAGACCCTGCCCCCGAGCCATCGTGTTGAGCTTGTTTACACAACGCATAAGAGTATCGCTGTCCGATTACTCCCCCAGTCTCCCGTGGTCTTCCACTGCTCAAACAAGGTCAGAGCGCAGGTGTGAGCCACTGAGCGGTCGCCCCCCCGACACACACACACACACTCACACACGCACACGCACGTATTACTCACATACACACATACATACACTTACACAGACACACACACACACACACACACACATGCACGTATCACTCACATACGCGCATACATGCACATACACTGACACATACACACATGCATATGCATATATACATTCACACACACACACACACATATACATGCACACACACTCACAAACACACATACACACATGCACATGCAGAAACACACACACACACACACACACAATGACACCCATCCACCAACCCACCCACAAACACACACACACAATGAAACCCACCCTCTCCCACACACACATACAAGCACACATGCACACACACACACACACAAACACACACACACACACACTTTATATCTGATATTTGGCCTTTGAACAATGCCTTATTGTGCTGCTCTGTGTGTGTGGCGAGATAAGCTAGGCCGTTAAAGCTGCGCGTAAGACACTAATAAACAAACAGTGTTTAAATTGGACTGAAAGGGAAATCAGTGATGCGTAGGAAGCAGCACTGCACTGGCTTAATCCGCCTCTTTCTCTATCGGGCTCCCCCGCTGTTTATTTTGTTTTGGTACATTCTCACAGCAGATTAGGTTGTACATGAGCAGGGAATAAGAGGGATCGGGATCCTAGAGAAAAGATTACATGATTTTAAAGATAGATATCACATTTTTGTATAGCTTAGTTAAGTTACAATCATATATCGATGTTTGTATCGTTTTGTGTGTGTATGTGTATGTGTCTGTGGATTTGGGTTGTAAGACCTTCTGTCGACTTTATTGTGATAGACATAATATTTTGTCTGGCTACATCTATTCATCTACTTCAACTATCAATATATTTATTTCAGTTTGACGATTTAAGGTGACTTAATACATATTTATTGTATTCTCATGGTTAACACATAGAAAAAAGGGTTAGCTTTGTGGATAGGCTCCTTGTATAGGCTAGGATTAAAGAGGGATTGTTGCTATGTCACTGACATTGTGGCAACTAGAGGGCAGACGTGCTTATGACTCAATATCACAAAACATACTGTGAGAGTTTGTGTTAATGTGTGTGTGTGTGTTATCCATAGGCCTGTTTCTAAACATATCAATGCATGATGATGTGTGAGTGTTGATTCTAAGGATCTATTTGTGTGTGAAATGAAAATGAAAATGAACAATTGTAATGAAAATTATAAAAAATAATAACAATGACAAAATGAAAACGAAAAAATGAAAACGAAGAAATAAATTGAAATGTCAATCAATCAATGTAAATCAATGAAAATGAAAAGAACAAAGAGTTGGAATGAGAAGCATGCCTGTAGGACGACCCGGCAGCGCTCTCAGCCATGGCGGGGGATCAAGGCCTGTGGACTGTGTGTGTGTTATCAGTGTTTTTGTTCCACAGTGCTGTATCAGCAGGCCATGCAGGGCCACAATATCACAACAGGCTGCAGCAGCCATTAGAGTCATGTGTTGAAATGTGTTAGTCATTGTGCTATTAAGGAACTCACAGGGGAGGGGGGCTGCCGGTCCTTCCGGGGTCGAGGGGGAGGGGGAGGGGGAGGGGGAGGGGGAGGGGGGAGGGGGGAGGGGGAGGGGGAGGGGGAGGGGGAGGGGGGGTGATTCATTAGGAGGGGGGTTTCTTTTCCCAGAGCCCACTTGGGTCAAGTTTTTATGGACCCTGTTTGGTTTTCAAATGCTCGCCCCCCCCCCCCCCCCCCCCCCCCGTCTTTCTTAGCCTTGCTATTCCCCCTCTCCCCCCTCCACCCGCCTTGTCTACATTTGCTTCCCGTGTTGTTTTGGGGGGGTGGATGTCCCGTTTGGAACAAGGGTCCTTCTCCGATGGCTCTTTATTCGTGTTCCATTGGCTCTTATTGGGTGTTTTCATGAACTCTGAACCCCCCTGGCCATGGCAACTGCAGGAAAAATGTTCACGTTGATTGACAGGATTAAGAAAAAAGACGGGCCCCCGGTCCCTGGTAGCCATTTCAAACACTTTGGCAACAATGGGGCTCGCTGTGATTGAATTAATGAGGTATCGCCGACTGTCAAAAGAGCACACATACTTTACATAAACCTGATTATCTTTGCATGGCAGAAACACAAGAACGGGGTGAGGATGGGATGGTGGGGTGTGTGTGTGTGTGTGTGTGTGTGTGAGAGGGGGGGGGGGGGGGGGGGGTGGCTGGTTACCGGGTAGGAGAGTGAACTAGAGGAGGGTTGGAGAGGGAGAGAGGGCCAGGGAAGGGTGTGAAGAGTGTGGATAACAGCAGGGGGGCTGAAAGTTACATTTATAAGTAAAAAGTACCAAAATATCACATGAAAGAGAAAAATGAGTCCGTCAACATTGGGATTCATGATCATGGTCGTTAGTGTTTATATGTGTGTGTGTGTGTATGTGAGAGAGAGAAGAGGGAGTATGGGGTAGTGCTGGCTAGGGTTCTTGCCTTGTGCCCTGGCCTCTTAGCATAAACCCCACCGTGGGGCTTTAACAAATCTATTGAAGGAGCATGGGGTCCGTGACAACAAGGGGGACCCCGATGGAGGCCCCTGGGGATGGGGGGGGGGGGGGGTCGGGGGTGGGGGGTGGCCAGGGGGAAACAAGCATCCCCAAAGAGCGATGTTCCTCTTCTCCTTTTATTTCTCATTTGGCAGGGTCGTCATTGTGCCACATACACACCCCGCACCCATCTCTCTCTGTCTCTCTCTGTCTCTCTCTCTCTCTTTCTCTCTCCCGCCATGACCTCACCACTCACAATTCAGTCCCAGAACATCCCCTACCCTTACGATGGGGCAACCCAAGGCCATGCCAAGAGCCTGGGTGATTTTGGCGCGCCATTGAGGCTGGTGAACGGAGTGGAGTGGAGTGGAGGAGTAGGGTGTTTGGGGGGAGGTGAGGGGGGAGACGACAGGCGGTTAGGAAAGGGGGGGGGGGGGGGGTGGAGGGCGTTCTTGGACTGAACTGCTCACCAGATCAGCAAAGTGAACCTTCTGAAATGTGCGCTAATTCTCGCCTTAATCCTTTTAGCTGTGATTCCTTCCCCCCTCTCTCTTTCTCTCCCCCTCTCTCTCTTTCTCCCTCTCTTTAGCTCTATCTCTCTTCTCTCTCTCTTTCTCTCTCTCTCTCATCCTCCCTCCCTCCCTCCCTCTCTCTCTCTCTCTCTCTCTCTCTCTCTTTCTCTCTCTCTCTCTCTCTTTCTATCTCCCTCTCTCTTTCTATCTTACTCTCTCTCTATTTGTCTCTCTCCCTCTCCCTCCCAGCTGTCTCTCATCCCGACTCGCTCTATAGCCGATTCTCCCAAGGAGGCGTCAGCTAAAGGTTCTTGTCGAGCAGCCGAAGAAGAAGCAGGGAAGGACAAAGCTTTTCTGGGAAGAATTCAATTGACTGTGTGTGTGTGTTTGTGTGTGTACGTGTGCACGTCTGTGTGTGTGTGTGAGTGAGCGAGAAGAGCGCTGACTGTGTAGGTTGCGTCTTTTCTCTCTGCGTCCGCCTCTCTAACAGGCAAAGCTCTGACAGCTGTGGTTTGATTTCTGGGGTTGTCAAAAGTCATCTTTGTTGCTTCCCACTTCTCAATGAATGGAGGTGGATTAGGAGAGAGAGAGATGGAGTGCGAGAGAGAGAGACAGACAGACAGAGAGAGAGAGAGAGAGAGAGAGACAGACAGACAGAGAGAGAAAGAGAGAGAGAGAGAGAGAGAGAGAGAGAGAGAGAGAGAGAGAGAGAGAGAGAGAGAGAGAGAGAGAGAGAGAGAGAGAGAGAGAGAGAGAAAGAGGCACTCTACTGCAGCAGTAGGTGGGCTTTGCCTCAAGTGATTCTTTTTGTTTTGTTTTGTTTGGGCTTTCTTTTTTTCGCTTCAGGGAAATGATACGAAAATGGCACCAAAAGAGAAAATCGCATAACCTGACTCAAGAGGGGGCCTCTTTTGTCTCAAGTTCTAAACTCAAGCATATCAGATTCTAGCAGAACCCCCCCCCCCCCCCCCCCCCCCCCCCCCCCCCCCGAACCATTTCTTTAAGACCTATAACTTACCGCCTGCATAGTGAAAGATACAAATTGTCCCCTTGTGCTGTGTGTGTGTGTGGGTGTTGGTGGGGGAAACATAAATAGAGGGGAGAGGTATTGTTGTGAGTGAGTACTTAGTGAAGAGGAGAAGATTAAACAGCAATGTTTTGGTGTTGGGAGGGGGAAAAAAACAGAGTGCTTGGCTATGCGTGGTTGACACCAGAGTTATACATGGCTTAATGTGGTCTTTTCTTTATCTGCTCCAATTGTGTGCAATATATATATATATATATATATATATATATATATATATATATATATGTATGCCTGTGGCGGTTGTATGCCCTGTGTGTGTTTGTCATTGTACAGATATGAACAACGCCAAATGACGAGAGTAATTCATCACTATCTGCTTTTCGTCACCGGCTGGTGAAAATTACAGCGGCGAGTCATTACTGTTCACCTTTTGTGTGTGTGTGTGATTAAAGCTGTCATATCAGTGCTTCATTGTAATGGACCGGCACGGCGCGCGAGAAGGGTCTGTGAAATCACTCCCAGGGGTGAATTGAAGGAAGGTCTCTTTCTGGTTGTGCTGCACAACAGTGGCAAATCAAACATACAATATTCCGCAATTTTATATCATATGTATGCCATATTTTTGATCTGAAAATAAATCTGAAAAAAAACGATATAGCATTATACTTAGTATAGGGTTATCAACCTTATTTATATATATTTATTTCATTAACAAGATAAATTATGACATGTCTTGTTATTTTCCATTTTTCTCTTTTTTTTTCAGCTTTCTTTATTATTTCCCTTTCATTCACACCATCACCATTTTCCACTTCAGCTGTCCAACAAAAAAGGATTGCCTTTACCGGTCAGGCAAATAGGTTGGCAACAAACAAATGCACGGCCACTTTGTTTGCTCGAAAAGGCCCCATTTCAAATCAGACCCTGTCACCAAATACATAAAAAGACCCATAACAGATTCCTCATTGGGCAAACTAACTACAACCGTGCGCACATTCAAGCCGGCCTCTTTAGCTTGAGCTACTATTTTAACCTGCGGTACATGCGTAACACCCAATGAAAGCTATCCCTCAGAAGTCCTGTGTCTTTTCTTTAGCTCGTCGGTAGCCTTCAGAAGTAAATTAAGGCTTGGTCCGAGCAACAACCTCTTGACTTTTATTGAAGCCGGAGTCTAATTGTAATTCACTGGACCAGACCTTTTGTGTCACACAGTGCTTCAATTTGCACTTTGCATGAGGCCCAAAGACTCCAGTCCCCCCCATCCCCTTTACTCCATTCATTACAATGCCATTAGTCTCTGCGAATTGATCAATATATCATGTATAGAGCATCTTGAATGTAGACGTCTGGCTCCTTTGTGAGCGGAGAGATAATGGTTTCAGCCATTCAAGCCGGCTTGTAGGAACAAGAGCGATAACACAAGCCAGGGGAGAGTTACAGCGCTTACAGCAAGAGAGAGAGAGAGAGAGAGAGAGAGAGAGAGAGAGACAGAGAGAGACAGAGAGAGAGAGAGAGAGAGAGAGAGAGAGAGAGAGAGAGAGAGAGAGAGACAGAGAGAGACAGAGAGAGAGAGAGAGAGAGAGAGAGAGAGAGAGAGAGAGAGAGACAGAGAGAGAGAGAGAGACAGAGAGACAGAGAGAGAGAGACAGAGAGACAGCGAGACAGAGAGACAGAGAGACAGAGAGACAGAGAGCAGGAGAGACAGAGAGACAGAGAGCAGGAGAGACAGAGAGAGAGCTATCTCATTCAGATTATAAGATAGGGAAGTAGCCAGAAGAAAAGGCATAAAAAGGTGCATTTTACTGTTAAAGGAGAGGATATTATGGAGATCTGAGAAACTCATATGTTCACCTTCTATGCTACCCAGGTGTCAAGGGAAGAGAAAAATGCTGGATCAGCATTTATCTCTTTTATAAATATATATTATAAGTTAAAATAATAATTTATTGGACCGCTAACTCCATATGTCTCCGTAACAACATTCACAACCCTGACGGAATAATTCAGTTGTGTGCACAATGCACGTTCCACATACAATACATTTCATATAATTTTGTATAAACATATCCATCCAGATTTCTTTGAATACGTCTACCAGAAGACAGATCAAAATCAATATAACGTAATTGTTCCCTTCAATTCCGGAATTCTTTTTATTTCACCAATAATTTATAAAAAAAAAAAAAAATTACCATCAACTGGGCTAGTCCAGTCCTCAGAAAACCTCGTCCTCAGGTGAAAATACTATCTGCTGGTCGGCACGCTCTGACAGCTGTCTGAGATGTGGACAAAGGTCTAGAAATGGTAAATAGTCAAAATAAACATGACATCTGTGCATGTTACACGTGCATGTAGACATGCGAAAATAAACACAATTACACACACCCAGAGCGCGCACACACACACAAAGAAACATACTCACGCATACACACACACACACATGCGAGCGCACACACTCTCACACACATGGAGACGCACAGTATGAACGATGTAGCCATCATGTTTTTTCCTTGAAGTACAGCCATCATTCAAGGCCCAGGTCTTGTGTGTTAGAGATAGTATTGGAGTTTTACAGATAGTCTTGTATAGAGGGAGGGGAGGGGGGCGGGGACTCTGGAAGAAGCAGCCACAGGAAGAGACTCCTGGTATCTGTCGCCATTGTCGTCGTAGTTGTTTTGGAATGAGATTCAGCATCTGCTCTGAATCCCTAGAGGGTGTAGCAGTACAAATGTTTTATGTGCAGCGAGGACGTGCTCAGCGCTCACGATAAGAAACGCCAGTCCAATTGGCTTCTGAGTCATTCAGTGGGCCAACTATGGGTTTTGTTATTTTATTTTATTAGTGTTTTTTAAGTTGTGTTCGTCGGTGAGATGAACAGCAGTGGGGTACCTTCCTCCCTTTTACTGACAACCACCTTCTTAGTCAGTGAAAATATGTATCGACGTGTGGAGTGTGTACAGAAATGTAAACCATATGCACGGTTTCCACTGTCAAAAACAAAATACTAAAATATTCAAATAAAACAATAACCCATATGTTAAAAATACACAGAGACCTGCCTAGATTAGCAACATGTTAACATTCCTGTGTCAGGTAGAGACTACAGTACATTACACTTGCCAAAATAGACATTTTGAGGAAATATACAATATGAATGAATACAATCCTACTTAGCATACTACACAAAATAGATAAATTAATAATAAATATGTAGTTGTATAATATGCAAGATGAAAATTATTGAAATATTAGTCTAATTAATATATCAACATTATATGCTACCATAATTTGTAAGTATAATCTAGAAATATATTTGCAAAAATCTCTTTAATCAATGTCTCTCTCTCTCTCTCTCTCTCTCTCTCTCTCTCTCTCTCTCTCTCTCTCTCTCTGAGTGTTGACCTTTCATACATGTCAGCATAGGAGAAAACACCCACAGTTACGCGGTTCCCCCTGCAAACGTCAACATGTACACACATGTGCACACACACACACACACACACACACACACACACACACACACACACACACACACAGTGTTATCATACTGTGTTTACATGGGTTGATTTCAAAGCAGATTGAGAAGCAGTATCAGTAAACACCACCTATCCCGGTAAACACCTTCTCCACATACACGTGGAGTTACAAACGCTGCACTTTATTTCCTCCTGGCACGGGAAAGCACCATCACAGTGGGCCAACGAACGAAGCCACATCCATCACACCCGAAGTTAAACACAGCCTCTTTACCTTTTCCACACATAAGCCACACCTCCGTCACCCCTCCTCCCCCCCCCCCCCCCCCCCCCACCCACCCCCACCCCCACCCCCTTCCCCCACCCCACCCATGGCATCCTTCCATCTTCCATCTTTACGTTTTCTCCCCTTCTCTTTCCGGCATTTTCCCTCGTCTCTCCTGCCTCCGTCGAAGGTGCTCTCCTTGACAGCTCCCTTCCTCCGTCGCCCTGCTCTAAGTGGATGATTAAAAAGAGATGGAAGGGCTTTGCGGGGGGGGGGTATGCGTGGCATCCCAGGAGCTCCCGTTCCCCTCCCAAGCAGCAAGCCATGCGCAGCCAGCTACAGCTGTCCTCCAAACAGACCCGACATCCTTTATTTATTTCCGATGAAATATTGATGCGTGTTATGAAAGGTTTAAAATAATGTATCTGCCTATTTATTTTTCGGGGGGGGGGGTGGGGGTGGGGTGAGGCTTTGCCTTGTGCACACTGTTTTCTAATGCATATGTAATTCTCCCCTCGGACGTCCAGCAAACTCAGGGTCCGGCGCATCAGCCAGGGTGCGTCCGCTGTATCACATTCTCTCTGCCCGAGAGAAAATACCCATCCCGTGTCATTTCCAACACTTATACAACCGCCGTCCGGGATAAATAATTGATGTATGAATTTAGGGCTAAAACCCCCACACAATATGACTTTATGTCAGAGGGGGAGTCCCCAAAGACTTGCAGCCAAATCGTCTCTCTAAAATGGATCCTTCCTCCTCTCACACGAAAAAAAAGACTGCTAAATATTGTGATTTTCCCGGTCCTCTCTCCTCCTTCCTCTCCGTCTCTCTCTCTCTCTCTTTCTCTCTGGTCCTGCTCCTCCTTATCTCCAGTAGAGACTGGGGAGTGCCGGGGTTCCTGCAGCACCTCCCTCCTCCTCCTCCTTCTCCTCCTCCTCCTCCTGAGGTCTGGCTTTGTATGGCTGACGATAACCGAGCGATTGATGCCCATTATTAGGGCAAATGTTTTGTTTTCTGAACACAAATGGGTTTTTCACACCGACATGAACTCCTTTTTCTTTTCCTGATTGCGTCGGCAAAAGGCAGGGCTGGCCCTCTCCCATTCAGCCCCATCTCTCAGCCCCTCCCTCTCTCCTCTCACTTCTCATCTCAATATCTGAGGTCGCGGTGTACAATTATGCCTCCCACTTTGCCGGGCAGATCCATCTGCGAGATAAGATGGGGGGTGGGGGGGGGGGGGGGGGGGGGGGGTGTGAAGGAGATGAAAGAAAGACGAGCGGGGCGGAACAGTAACTCTCAATGACTCTCTATGGTTCAATTAACACGTCGTTCTGACAATGGCCGCTACCTCTCTCCGATACGTACTCACTTCAGCGCACTGTCTTACATTAGGGCCGCGGGGGTGTGGCGAAGAGATTAGAGATGCTACAGTTGATTCCAACACACACACACACACACACTTACACACACACACATATACACACGCACATCTCATCCGCTCAAAACAATCTCTTTTAGAATAGGAGGAGGAGCCTATTCTAATCTATGAACATCCGGATTAGTGGAAGTATGCCATTCATATCACTGGTTTTAGATGTAGAGTTGTGTTTTTGTGTGTGTGTGTGTGTGTGTCGGGTTCCACGACAAAAGTTATTAGTCAGACAGACTGGCAGTTAAATATACCCTCAAGGGAATTCAAGCAATTTTATGGAAATCATCTTCAGATTTTCAAAACTTTGAAGTGGATAACTGTTTTTGAAGCAAAGAAATCTCCCTAGACATCTCGCTAAATGACACTTAATTTAATGTCGTCAGTTCAAACTCTTAACAATCAGCGTATCCATGCAAACAAGAACAATAGCAATACCGTGAAATTAAATCTCAAACTGTATTGGCCAATTCGTCGATGTTTCCCCACTCACATATTTATTGGTTGTTTTAACAATACAACAACCTTTGGGGAAAGGAGAGGAGGGGGTGCTCCAGAAATGACCCCTGGACCCTCTGTGACCTCTCTGAAGTGTTTGGATCAATGGCGTTTCTGCTTTTCTATCTTTTTTTTCTATTGCAGTAGCTTTGGAAACAAGAAACGCTCGGGGCAACACAGGAATATATTACCAGACCCCCACCCCTTTAATAGTATTTCTGAGTGGAGTGTGTGTGTGTGTGTGTGTGTGTGTGTGTGTGTGTGTGTGATTGTGTGTGTGTGTGTGATTGTGTGTGTGTGATTGTGTGTGTGTGTGACTGTGTGTGTCTGCATGTGAGTGTACGCGTGTGTGACTGCATCTGTGTGTGAGTGCATGTGTGTGTGAGTTTGTGTGTGTGTGTGTGTGTGTGTGTGTGATCAGGCCCTCTAGTGTACTGTTACGCACTTTGCACTGTATTTACCATTACGGATCTGCCACCTGCCTCTCTCTCTCTCTCTCTCTCTCTCTCTCTCTCTCTCTCTCTCTCTCTCTCTCTCTCTCTCTCCCCCCCCCTCTCTCTCTCTCTCTCTCTCTCTCTCTCTCTCTCTCTCTCTCTCTCTCTCTCTCTCTCTCCCAGTCAATCCAATCCCAGTGCTATAACTGGTGCGATCTCAAAGCTGGATCCCATCGTCTTTAGCTGTGATTAATGTGATAAATAATAAATATATCAATCTAGCCATCCAACAGGGACTAATTCTTCTAACCTGTGGGAAGACACTCCCCCCCCCCCTCCCCGTCTCCACCCCCCACCTAGAACGGCTGCCCGCAGCTGCAAAATTAATTATTGAATGATTCATTCTTTAGGAAATAGGAAAGTTTTGATGAATACTGTCTGGGGCGTCGCTCTGTCGTTCCAGTTGTTTGATGTATGTCAGTGATGTCACTCTCTCTCTCTCTCTCTTTCTCTCTCTCTCTCTCTTCCACTCTCTCGCTCTCTCTCTCTTCCTCTGGCTGACCTTTGGTGGTAGGCAGGAAGGCAAGCTCATGCACATGCACACGAGAAAGTCTCACACTTTGGTTTTACAGTCTTGCACACACACATGCACACAGCTGCGCACAACACACATATTGTATGGACACAGTCACTGTGGAAATAGGTGTGCTGTAGGTTCACCCCAGCCATATAAATACCATACACACAGTACAGGGATGCACATACATGCACGCAGGCACACACACACACACACACATACACAAACGCATGCACACACACACACTTGAACACACAGCTCCAGACATGCACACACTCGTGTGCACACACACACACACACACACATTCACACCTACGCACCTACATACACACCTACACACTCTTGCATGCACACACATACACACATACATACACGTACACACCATCGCACACATGCACTGTTTGCAAACACACACACACACACATTCACACACACACACAGGAGGTCAGGAGAGAGACATTGCGGTCCTTTCAAGAGGAGCCAGAGGCTACTGTCAGGGAGATCAGATGTTGAATATCTCACAATAAATTACAGCTGGAACTCACAGACGCCGGTCCTTTAACATGGCGACTTTGGATTACCCCCACTAACCTCAACGCCTGTATGTGTACATTTGTCTGTGTGTGCATGTGTGTGTGTGTGGGTTTGTATTTGTGTGTGTGTATGTGTAGCCATCTGTGTGTGTGTGTTTGATTGAGGGAGTTCGACCCTATTTACTAATGGAAGCCTCGGAGGCCCTTGAGTCGCTATACATTTTTAATGGTGTCAAATTGTCATTTAACTGTGCTGTTTTCTATTGAAAGCAAAGCAATGCCCTCTACACACACAGTGTCAACACTGCCGGCAGAATGAAAACAAAAAGCGAAAGCAAAGGAAAATGTCACACCAACTAGAGTCTTGTGAAATTGAAATTGTAGAGATAACAATTATTATTTGTTTTACCACATTTTTACATTCGAAACTGAAAGCCAAATATTTAATGTGAAGCAGTTAGTGAAATAGCAATTATTTGGATTTTAAACATATTCACATGCATGTTTTGTCATTTACAATTAAGAATATAGCATCGCTCCAGGCTCGTAAAAGTTATTTTTCTTTTCTTTGTTTTACTGTCTCTTGTAATAATGTTGCCTTTTCCCTTGTGCCATCAAAACTCTCTCGGGGCAGAGAGAGAGAGAAGGCCTTGAATACAGAAATGTCAATCTTTCCTTTATGCTATACCTCCTGACCTTCAGCAGTAACGGTATAAAAAATGACAACACGCACATAACATGGAAACACTCTATATGCAATCCTGTGTATGGATATCACACACTGGGCACCAACACACGCACACACACACACACACACACACACACACACACACACACACAGACGGACGGACAGGCATGCACATACGCGTGCACACAAAACCAAGTTTTGTGTTGGTATAAGGGGGCCCCCGTCAGAGTGACAGACTGCATTGTCCGAGCTAGCTTTAGCGGTTGTAACAAGCGTCGGGACATTAGCGCAAACAAAAGCGGGAGTGGCGGCGTCATCAATCAATCGTCTGACAGTCGACTTCACGTTGTTTTCTTCTCGTTGTTATTTCTCTTTTTTTCCACCACTACCACACTCTGCATAATAAGTGATTGGATCTCGGCTAATTAGATATCAGGTAATCAATCATTGCCAACAAGGCACTTGGCTGGCCAAGGGGAGAGCCTCCCTCTGCGTGTGTCTGTTTGTCAGGAAATAAATGACAAATAAAAATTAGTTTTTGCGGTTGCCAAAAGGTAATTCCCTTCAGTGAGTTGTCCA
This sequence comes from Lota lota, assembly GCA_026745465.1. Taxonomy (NCBI): domain Eukaryota; kingdom Metazoa; phylum Chordata; class Actinopteri; order Gadiformes; family Lotidae; genus Lota; species Lota lota. Next base: position 164,460 of record JACYXH010000470.1, on the reverse strand, counting down.
ACTGACGCCTGTGTCCATGTGTCAGAGTACTGGGGGGAGAGAGGGGGAGTAAAGAACCCTTATACTCCCACACTGACTCCCCCCTTTCCCCTGCTATGTCCCAACCAATTACTGAAATATGTAGTTGATGAATTTACATAATAAATGAAGGCATCAAGTATTGATACATTTGCCTGGACTAATGATTCACCCTGCGTAAACATCTCTCCCAATGTCCTCAATGAATGTGTGCAATTCAGTGTTTAAAAAAATAATACAAATATGAATAGAAATGACTTTATAAATAAGTGGCTTTGAATCAAAATAACTTGATGGGCATGTAGTTCCAAAGGTTATTAGGCAATTTGTTCTCTTTTTATTTTCCTCTCATTTCTTTCCTCCTTCATCCTACTTTTCTTTTAGGTGATTCGTTTGGATATATATTTCTGGTTCTTCTTGATATATACACACAGGGTTGTGTGTGTACTAGCATCACAACACATACACAACATCTGGCGGGGGAACTAGAGAGAATGAGAAGGAGCGAAAGACTCTCTGTACAGGAGAGAGAGAGTGTCAGGCTAACAAGAAAAGGTAAATAGAAAGTGTGAGAGCAAGAGAGAGATAGAGAGAGAAAGCAGGAGAGCGAAAGAGTGAGGGAGATAATTATATATCCATTATTACATATTGTTATTATTGTCATGCCATTAAAGCAAATTTAATTACAATTTAATTGAGAGAGCGAAAGAAAGAGAACGAGAGATACACAGAAAGCTACAGAGACAGAGAGGGAGACAGAGAGAGAGACAGAGACGGAGACAGATAGAGAGAAAGAGGGAGAGAAACGGAGGGAGAGACAGAGAGAGTCAGAGAGACAGACAGAGGGAGAGGGAGAGAGCGAGAGTGACAGGGAGAGAGACAGAGGGAGAGATAGAGAGAGAGCGATAGAGTCAGAGAGAGAGACAGAGGGAGAGAGACAGATAGAGAGACAGAGGGAGAAAGACAGACAGAGAGAGACAGAGAGAGATAGACAGAGGGAGAGAGACAGAGATAGAGACAGAGGGAGAGAAAGAGTGATGGTTCTAGATGCAACAGACATCAGGATGTGCGTAAGTAAGTCGACCAGCCAGCTGGTCCTCAGTCTCTTGGCTGGCCGTTGCCAGGGCCTGTCACCGCGGCAACTACTGAGGCAGCTACAAGTTTACAACAGCTGCACACTAATGTTTGATCAGTGATAAAATATGCCGGGGTGACAAGACCATGCTGCCCACGTGCATGTGTCTGTGTTTGTGTGTGTGTGTTAAAGTATCTGTTTGTGTGTGCATGTGTGTGTGTGTGTGTGTACTGGCGCATGCGGCTGCATTGAAGATTCAGTGCCCGAGTGGGTAGGTAGACGACCCGATGGTCTTGCTGGAGATGCCCACCCTCCCCCATAAACACACATACACACATACACACACAGACACAGACGTGTTAGCTTTGTGTACTGAAACTGGAAAGGGCTGTGGAAACAGGAGATGCTAAGATGTTTACAATACAAAAACAGCTTGTCTGTGTGTCTGTATGTCCGTCTGTCTGTCAGACGGTCTGATTTTTTAAATCAGATATTCCGTCTGCTGGTCTGTCGGTCTGTTTGTCCATCAGTTCATTGGTTGATCAATCAAATCAAACTTTATTTGTATGGTGCTTTTTATGTAATAAACGCAGTACAAAGTGCTTGACAAAGGAAACAACAAAACAAGAACAGGAAATGTTTAAATAGTTCTGGGCACACAGAGCCTAGGCCGAAAACCAAAAACTGAAAGGGCAGAGTTACACCTTGTTTACTGTTTCGTTATAGAGATATTCTACCAAAGTGAAAGGCATTAGCCCGAGTGGATGAAGCTTGCAGAAAGGGAATTTGAGTCTACACGGTGTTGATTCGAAACCTTAATTGGATTTCTAAATCAAATCATTGGTGATTTCAAAGAAGGTCGGTGTCTGGACAGGATGTTTTAGCTTGTCTTCCCACCAGGGAAAGTTGACTACTGCTGGCTGATTTTATGTTCACCAGTTATGCACTTACAGCATGATTCCTACAACATGATTGGTCTAAACAAATGTGAAGCAAAAGAAAGTGAACCGCCCCGTTCACCCGCATTAGAGCTTGTCTGCTATCAGACATCTGATCTGTGAGACTACATTCGAGTAAACAAAGAAAATTACACATCACTTGATCAGAAGAACGCCAAATGAAAAAGGTATTTTTTCTATGAGTTTATCAAACTAATTGGGATGCCCTCAGCATCTCCATCAGACTGTTGCAGCGGTGAGCACCGAAGACACTAAATGCTGTACCCCTCCTACACGCAGGGTCTTGCCCAATAATGTGGTCAGACTTTCTGTCTGTCCAACTGTCCATCTGTCCGTGTGGCCATCCATCAACCATCTGTCCGTCCGTCCGACTGTGTGTTAGGTGTGAAGGCTGCCAAGGAGAAAGAAAATCTCCTGGTAAATGTCAACTGTCTGCAGAAGCAGGAGCCTCCTCATCAGGACAACCAACCACTCCCCAAGGAGCGGTGGGCGATGGGGGGGGGGGGGGGGGGGGGGGCTCTGTGGCACAGAAAATGAGAGAGGGAGAGAGAGAAAGTGAGAGAGAGAGAATGAAATGGAGATAGAGTGGGATGGGAGACAGAGAAAGAGAGAGTAACAAAGAGAGAGAGAGAGAGAGACAGAGAATGAGAGTAGGCCTACACTCTGACAAGGCACCACTGCAGAAAGACATGGGGAGACAGACAAGGGAGTCGTACTCCCCTTGTGACAAGGTCCTCTGACAGTTTGATTCTCGTTTCTCTTTTTTGATTCGTCTTCCATTTTTATTTTTTACACTCAGTACGCTGTATGATTACCTGGGTGCATTACAACGCACTGTGTGTGTGTGTGTGTGTGCGTGTGTGTAGTGTAATTTGACATCTCGTTATATTGAAATAGTCCTGCGTCCATACAAGGCCTGGATTGCTAGTTGCCAGTAATTGGATTCCAGAGACGGATATCAGGGATGTCCTTGCGCGGTCCAAAATGCTGTATCATGGCTGCTCAGAAGGACGTAAGCTACGATGTTCAGTAAAGAGATGAGTTATAATGGCGGATATGGAGTAAAGATTAACACTGACGAGAACAAGCCAATGCGAAAGAGGGGGGGGGGGGGGGGGGGGGGGGGGGGTGTTAGACCTTTTGTGCGAACAAATATTATATTTGTCGAGACACATATTACATTTAAACAAGTGGCCAATCGATGCACGCACAAGCATGCACGCACCCACGTACGCAATCACACACACACACAAACGTAGGCACACACCTGTTCAGACAGAGGGCACCGAAGAGACAGAGTTCTTCAGGTCCCTCTCTTCTTTGTGTGCGGTTCTCTTTGCCGAGCGTAAATAATTGAGCAGGAGGGAGAACGTGGGGTCGTACAGAATACTTAACATGGCAAAAACAAAGCACAGGCGGATGCAGCCGTCGCCCGGCTTCAATTAGGGGTCTTTTGTTCTGGACAATAGGGCCACACAAAATCATGTTGTTCGCCGTCCATTTTCCATTTTGCTCCAGCCTAGCCCCACCCCCCCCCCCCCCCCCCCCCCCCCCCCCCGCCACCTTCTCTTCTTCTCCTCATCCAGCATATTTTGTGTGTGTGTGTGTGGGGAGGGGTTGTTTTCATCTACATTGTCATCACAGAAGCTGATGCTATTAGACTCATGCTCAGGTGTCAGGGGGATGTGTGTCTGCGTGTGTCCATGTGTGAATGTGTGTATGTGTATGTGTGTATGTGTTTGTGTGTGTTTGCGTATGTGTGTGCGTGTGTGCGTATGTGTGTGTGCATATGTGTGTATGTGTGTGTATGTGTATTTGTGCATGTGTGTGTCTGCGTGTGTCTGTGTGTGCCTCCTCAGGTGTTGTATTACCTGTACTCAGGTGACTCTGGAGGCCCAGACAGTCGTTCCCCTCCCAGAGTCAGTGGGACCCTGGTGGAAACAATGACACTTTGTCTCTCACTCATCCCTTTTGTCTAGTTTTGTGCAACTCTTTACACACACGCACATGCACACACACACACACACACACACACACACGCAATCGTGCACGTGCACGCATACACACATGCACACATACACACACACACACACACACACACGCATGCACACGCACACACACACACACACACACACACACACACACACACACACACACACACACACACAGCAGGGCACACACACACACACATACAGATACATCCACATAGGCCCGCAGCTCCCCCCACACACACGCGCACACACACACACACACACACACACACACACACACATGCACATGCACTTACACAGTGAGCACTGAGCAAATGGTTGTAATGGGTGTTCAAACGTTCAAGTTCCCCCTCATTTACGACCATTCATTAATTTTGCAGGTGGCGGTGGAGGGGTGGACTGGGTGTTTGGTTACATTGCGTGTCGCTGTTGGCTTTTCCCCCTGTTCTACCTGCTGTCGTACTGCATGAGCTGACTGACCAAGAAGTTTCAGGACAATCGATTAAACAAACTGATATTAATGGACACACAGACTAAAGGTCTAAAGGTGATTTAATAAAGCAAAATTATATTGTTGTTATTTAAACAATATTACAATCAGTTAGTAGAGTAGAGTAGAGTAGAGTAGAGTAGAGTAGAGTAGAGTAGAAGAGTAAGTCATGAATGTTCCCCGTTTTTCTCATATTCTCATATTCTGATTTCTGTTTTGCTTCCACCTTCATTTAGCCTTTGTTAAAAAGTCCAACTATTATTTTATAATATTTCATGCCTGCCTGTACTGGCACCCATTGTCCAATAATTATTTGTACAATTTGATTTCTTGTCCCCATAGCTCTAATTGTATTTAAAAAAAAAAAGTGATTAGTTCCATCACACATGTATTTGTTCTGTTCAAATCTGTGCATTTTAGCATGCGTTTCAGAGTGTGAACCCATGAAGACAATAGTATAGAGCGTTGTGAAGCCCGGTATCAGTGTGTCTCTCAACGTTCAGCATAACCCCATTAAAATGAATGAGAGAAATAATGTTGTATCCCATAATCCCTTAAATCCCCGCTAAGTAATACAGTGTATTGAGTGAGGAATGAGTGACAATTGACTATTTACTGGAGAAAAGAATGTGTTCAACAGATCATTAGAGGGGTTCTGGTGCTTCAAGGGTAATTTCCTCCTCAAAGCCAATTTGAAGTGGATTTCTTTATGGTGATTTAAAAAAAGAAAATCATTGCTTTCTAACCGCATTTAAACTAACCCATCTCTGTGGAGACGCAAAACACACACACACACACACAAATGTACACACACACGTACACACACACACACAGCCCCCACCAAACCCACACTCTTTGGACTTTAATCTCAAGCCGAGGAGAGCATTCATTCAAGAGGCCTAATAACTGTGAGGACTTTTTGTCCCCTTCTTGATTGGGAGTAGCTGTTTATTAGCTTGAAGCATCTGGGTGAGGATCTGTGATTAATTGGGGTGAGCCAGCCTGCTTTAGAACAAGGCCAGTCATTGCCAGGCATTCTCCGACTCCCTCCGTTTACATCAATTACACCTAAAAGGGCTGAGGACCTCGCCGCAGGCTGGCACGTGGGCACGCAACGCAGCCTGCCACACGGAGCCTCTGGGAGAGAGACACAGAGAGAGACAGAGAGAGAGAGAGAGAGAGAGAGAGAGAGAGAGAGAGAGAGAGAGAGAGAGAGAGAGAGAGAGAGAGAGAGAGAGAGAGAGAGAGAGAGAGAGAGAGAGAGAGAGAGAGAGAGAGAGAGAGAGAAAGAGAGAGAGAAAGCAAAAGAGAGAGAGAAAGAGAGAATGGGAAAGAGAGAGTGAGGCAGACAGGCAGAGAGAGAGAAGAGCGAGAGAGATAGTGAGATAGAGAGAGAAACTCATATGCCATTACAGCCAATCCATGATTAATCCCATATAGCTCAGAGAGGGGCCTGTAATGAATTTCATGCAAATGAGACCGTTTCTTTTTTTTTGCTATGTGTTTCCATGTCACTTTAGCCCCTTTCTGCTTAAGATACCCATAGAGCCAATTAGAATTTCCTCCATGTTGCCGAGGCAGGGTAAGGGGGGGCTTAAGGCTTCCTACGGGGCCTATTAGTGACACTATAGTAGGATCTCTGTGAAGGAGACCAAGAATGTGGCTGTGGATGGGCTATGATAAATATAATACAAGGAAAGCAGGATATAGAAGTGTTGGCAGTTTGAGAGGTGTGTTGTTTTCCCTTTGTAATTATTTTCTTTCTTTTTTCTTTCTTTCTGTCTTTCTGTCTTCAGTCTTTCTTTCTTTCTCTCTTTCTTGTATTCATTTCCCTTTTCCTTTCTGACTGTCTGCGCACATTACATCTAGAATGTACATGTGCAGTGAAAAATGATTTATATTGGTTCAGATAGAGGGCGTCCTTGTCTCCGCTTATCTCTTTTTTTCCTGTCTCTCAACGCACTGTCAGGAAACAAAAAGGAAACCACAAACATGTCTAAATGTGCTGATTCCTACTCTTTTGGAATGGGATGAGTGGTTTATTTTTCTCATGTGGAATTTCTATAAAGACATTTGTGTAGTTCAGAGGCAAGTATAATATTCATGATATTGGTTTGATATAGCAAGTATTATGTTGAGTCCTATAGACTTTGTTTGAATGCAACTACTATTGTTGTGTGTTTTTAAACTCAAACCCAACCAAAAGCAAATGTACACAAAACCATCTGAGAAAACCAAATTGACCAAAGACCTCCATTAAAATAAGTTTTAAACAAGAATCCAATAAAAGTTTAGGCTTCTTTGGTACAGCATAGGGCCTGTACTGTATATGTCTTTTACGGGACAGCAGGAGCAGAGGAAGAATGATGCAATATGAAAATATGACCAGTTTCAATATGTTTGTCAAGGAACGGAAAGAAGAAAAAATATAAAAAGATGTCTGACCACAACGCTTCCTCCAACATCAGATAAGGAGACAATACCAGGACGAACACATGTTTTCGACTGCAGATTATGATGGAGCACTGTTATTTCCTGTATGAATACACTTTCAATTTCCTGCCCGGCACTTTAGTTTTATTACACTGATAACGCGATAGCATCGGCCTGTAGCTATGGGGACGAACCTACCGTGCGCACAATAGAACACTGAGATAACCGAAAGGATGGGAAAGAGGGTTAGAAAAAAGAGAATGGACAATGAACAATGAACAATCAGGCACCGGTAGAAGCCTAGTCAAAGGTAGCCGCCCAGACATAATTAATAATATGATAATACTATGGAGTTATTAGCTACGTTTCTGTCATGACATAATACGGACATCTCTACCAGAATTCATTGTACAGATATTCAGAGCAATTTTGTAGTGAACAAAGAGGGTACGAAAAAAGTTAGGATGTCCCGAATGTCTTGACTATGGAAACACAGAGTAACAAGTAAGAGCAAATATTCCTATCCTATATTACATCTTAACATACAGTACAACTGTATGTTTATCGGAGTGTGAGGGTATCTGAGTGTGTGTACAGAAGGTGTGTGTATACGTTTGTGCTTTTGTTGTACAACTGCACACGTGTGAATATTTGTTTGTTGGTGTTTATTTGCTTGAAGGAAATATGTGTTTGACTAGACACACACACACACACACGCACACATACACACACAGACACGCATACACACACACACACACACACACACAGACACACATACGTAGGTGTGCTTTGTGCACTTTGTATGTGTGTCTCTTCCTTCGTGCTCCACTGTTGTCCCTCAGGCTACAGCAAATAACCCTGCCTTTATATCCACAAAGGTCTACGAAACCGATTTCCTCCAGGCACTGCACATTTCCAGCCAGGTCCTGATCCCCACTTACAGCAATTGAAGTCAATTTGTTATTGCAAATATAAATTTAGTAACTTGTAATAACCAGTGAGCCAGAGAAGGGGGAGGCCACTGGCAAAGGCCAGAGCATTTTTTTTTTTCACTTCTGACCCCGTAGCCCAGGCGAGCCTTTGTTAGCTTAGGCATTCAGCTGCCAATCAAAGTCGAGTTTTTCATTAAATTCACTGGAGAAACTCCCCTGGTCCCAAACTAGCAGCCATCGGAAGAATTCATGGGAAATAAAAGGAGAGGCGACCAGGGCCAAGTTCTCACTGAGTCTTGTTATTTTGGACGTAAAATATAAAAACACTGAGCCAGTGTGCTGTTACAGACTGCGTTACAGTTGAGGTAAATAAAAAGGGGATTTTTCATTCAAGCATTGAGGCTAGTTTTCAAGCATTACAGAGTTATAAAATAAATAGGTACATGGTGTAGGTTCAGTATATCCGCTGAATCACAAACTAATAGTGCCTCAGTCCTCTTTTTTTCACAGACTACTTAAAAATGTGGGTTTAAATTGGCCTTTCAGCAGGTAAATAACACAAACTAAGAAAATAGACCTTGGGAGACAAATATCCTGCGGTATTTACTTTACTTTATTCAGGATAAATTACACAAATGAATATTCAATTAAAGACATTTCAGAAGTAAAACCTTGTCGTGCTGGTTGCATAAATTAATGGAATGGTTTAGGCAGAGGCTTGTCATCACTATAGTGATTAAAGATTATCTGCTCTCAACAAGTTGACAGCAAAGTTTAATTAGGTGTAATGCAGTGTGTGTGTGTGTGTGTGTGTGTGGTTGTGTGTGTAAGTGTATGTGTGTGTTTGTGTGTGCGAGTGTGTGTGTGTGCGTGGGTGTGTGTGGGTGTGTGTGCCCTTATGTATGTGTGCAGCGACAGGCCAGAATAATCAAGTAAGTACTCTCACACTTCTAGTCTGTCCTGACACACACACACACTCTTGTACAAACACACACACACACACACACACACACACACACACACACACACCATGTTTCAGCCCAGCTGGATTTTCCCTGAAGTGCTTGGCATTTTCACCAGAAGGATAATTGAGGAATAACATTTGCGTTACAATTTAACATGACCCCTGCCTTTAAAGCCCTTTCGCATTACCTCACCCAAACTGGCCGCTGACACCCACTTAAGACAGTGAGATGTGTGTGTGTGTCTGTGTGTGTGCATGCCATTTTTAGTGTGTGTATATTAGTGTGTGTGCACTTGTGTGTTGGTGTGTGTGTGTGTGTGTGTGTCTATGTTAGTGTGTGGTTGCGGGGAGGTTGGGGGGGTTATGTGGACATGTAAGTATGTGGGTCAACGCGAAACACAGGGTGTGTCTATATGCAGGCTTTTGGTTCTACATTTACATATTTCTGGGAGGGAATGTGTAGGTTTGTGTGTTTGGATGCGCGTGCGTGTGTGCGTGTTCATGGTTTGGCTCTCCAACATATGGAATGTACTTGGGAGGTTTTGGGGAGGCTGATGGGGGCTTGACATGAGTCGGGGAAGGGGACCTTATTACTCCGATTGGAGGGCCACCGTCAAGGGTAGTCGCTGTGACCTTTTCAAGTCTTCGCCCGGCAACAATTAGGAAAGAAAATGCTTTAAGTCCGCTGGGGAAGGTGTGATAATGTGGTCTGTATGCGTATGCACATACTTCAATGTGTGTGGTGTGTGTGCTTGTTTGTGCACATCATTTAATGTGTGTTTGTGTGCGTGATCGTGTGTGCATGTGTGTGCGTGCATGCACATAATTCTGCGTCTGTATCTTTTTGTCATTGTGTGCATGCATGCGCACATACTTTGATCCGCGAGTGCAGTTTAGAATTGCATGAATCAATGTGTGCATGTATTTTAGCTTTTGTGTGTATGCGTGCATACATGTAGTTGTGTGTTTGCACATGCATGCAGGTGTGTGTGTGTTGCACATGCATGTAGGTGTGTGGATGCATGTTGTTACATGTGCATGTGCTTGTATGCATACGTGAGTGTGTGGAGGCACGTTAGGATGTATGTGCATGAGTGTGTGCATGTGTGTAAGCATACGTGTGTGTATGTGTGTGCGTGTGAGTGTGCATACACATGGAAGGAAGTGTTTGCGTGTACGTGTGTGTTTATTGCTCAGTGGCAGCGACAGGGAGCAGCCGCTAAAAGCTAAGGTTAATGGATTGAGTGTTACCTTTTGTGGAAGCTTAACATTGGCCCCTACACAAGGGGAATCATCCTGCGCTCCTCTCCACCGTGTTTCTCCACCGAGTCTGAATTAAGGAACCCCGCGTGCTTGTTTGTCTTAGGAATTTCTCAGGGTTTATCTCCTTCAAGAATACAAGGTCGAGACACAGTCTTTAATCAACATTCCTCAAAGTGATGGCTTTATCTTGGGCCAAGCTCAGAATGGAGCGTCTGTCGCATAACTCTGTCAAACCCAGTGGGGAAAATTCATGGTTTAGGGCTTTTATCACACGGTTAATATCTATTCTGCTTATTTAAAACAGACCTCAGGTAGTGGTTAGCGGATAATGGTTTATTGGAGGCCAGCAATAGTCTTTAATATAACATAACAGCGTGTTAATGAGGCATCATTTCACATCTAGGAGTGTGTTAGTGTGTCTCAGTTCAGAAATATGTGAACATACTGAAAACATGTGTTGAAACTGGCAACAAACAGCTAGCAATTCTGGAAAATATAAATGTCATAAGATTAACATTTTTACAATTAAAGGAGGGAGTCAATGTCTTCAGATGTTGAAAGCATATGTACATTGTGTTGCAAAAGGGACATTAAATAAAAGGTAGTTCATTATCATCTATTTTTTATATTGTAATTTCTAAATCAAAATCCAGATCTAACAAAGCAGGAGCCAGTTTGCAAGAGAGGTGAGTGTTTTTATATATTCTACAACATCTTCTATATGTCTTACACTCTGACTCTATTACCCATTCCTCTTCATAATACACATCCTGGGCATGTTCCCTTCACACCTTCTAGTGATGTTTAGCCACCCTCCTTTCCCATTGATAAATGGCAGGATTAGTGACTAGTACACTTTATTAAAAAGTAATAACAATTTTTGTTGGCACCCTTCATGTGGTAAGGAGTGCCATGAATCACAGGATATTGGCTGTCTGTACCTGATGAATGCATCGTTTACCAGCCCAGGAGTAATTTAGTAGCAGCTATTAATTTAAATCACATTCATTTCCACCCGGCCCACTTGGCTGGCTCAGAGCGGGCGTAACAAAGGCACTGAGAGGAGAGGACGGAGCACATGGCGCAGACAGACACTGAGATGGATGCGTGGTATAGGGGATTATAGCTCGCTCTGTTCATCTGCTGGAACTTTTAGAGCTAAAGTGTGGTGGGGGACTATTATTGCGAGTCTGTAGAAAACTGAATGCAAAAATGAGTTTGATCTCAAAGTAAGGATGCTTATGTTTACGTGGAGCAGATATTTTTTAACTTGCATTTCTTTTTTTATAAGACCCACACGCACACGTACACACAGTATTTTTTATTTTGCAAAAATACTAAACATTGCTTTTGCTAGTTTTAGTTATCGTTTTTTGTCAGTCTGTTAGCTTTCACGTGAGAAAACCCAACGAGCTGAATGAGCGCATGCTAACACTTGTCAGGTAGCGTTTCTTTATCTTTGACATCCATTTCCCATAAATCCTACTGACGGAACGTTGGTGGTCCCTCATTTCCTGCGTTCTGCTAAAGGGTTGGGAAGGTTATACAAACACAGAGCAAGGGATTCATTACAACATCCAACAATCCTTTGCCAACTATATCGCAAACGTCAATGTTTAAAACACCGTTTTTTCTTTTCTGAAACTCATTCTTGTTTACACGTTATATTATACAGGTAATAGTCAAATTAACCTTAGCATAAATTTACTGTGATGCTTAATTAATTCAACTCTTAATTTAGACGGTCAAACCATGACAGATAACGGTTACAATATGTTCCCACATTCGGACGTTTGGTTGCATTGATACGTTAATGTTTCTTTGCCTCCGGGATTATCTTTTTTAAAATAGAATTTGCATGAGTTGACCTGCAAATGTCTTCCTTATCCATAATACGTTTTCTGTTCACCTTCATTAAAATGACAGCGCACATCAAAGCATTCTAAAGTGTAATATATTGGCATGGGAAATTCAACAGATTAAAGGAGCAGTTTGAAGTATTTAGTACTGGCCTGTAAGGTGCCAGTAGGTACTTCCAAAATTATGTCATCGTCTACGACAGCATCGACTAGCCAAGTGTCAAGCAATGAGGTTCCTTGATAGATTTATAAATGTTATTTAGTCTGTAAAACTATAGGTCATAGTTTACAAATAAGCGATATACTATGATGAAAAACAAAAAATTATACGTCCTCTCTAAAGCTGTTTGTCCATTCTGGGCTACTGTAGAAACGTGACGGTACAACATGGCGGACACTGTGGAAGGGAACTCGCTCCCTATGTACATATAAAGGGCTCATTCTAAGTTAACAAAAACACACTGATTCTTATTTTCATGGGCCTATACACTAATTTAAACATACTTAGGAATATCATATTCCATTCCTGCCAAGTCCGTTCTGCTGGTTGCCACTCAATTCTACAAACTGTACCTATAAGCCCAAAAAAAGAATAGTTACAAGAAAAGTTACAATCATTACATGAATAAAGATTACTACTCTTTCTCTATTTATTTCACTATTATACTGCTTTATTCTACTTAGTTGTTGAAAAGCTATTATATTTACATTATATTTATTATATTATATTTATTTATATGTAAAGCTAATTTACAAAAACAATAATATAAATGTATAATGACTTCAGCAACGAACCAAAATAACATAGAACTCATAAACAAACCTAGGCATTTATTTACCATACATCCATGCAGAAGTGTAATTAAATAGGCACAGAGGGGCGTTAAGTGCACACCTAGAGTCTAAGTACATCCAACGTCATGTTAGCTTAACCTTACCATGGACTCCAAGAGCCACATCTGATAATTGAAACATAACAGAATTAAGTTACAAATGTCTGACGGTGCACTGTGTGTACAGTTGAAGGCCCATACACTACCAAGGCCATTGCATATTTTCATTTAATTAGTTTTTCATTTGGCTCTAAATACCCGTTGTCGATATTGTGAAACATTTTGGAGTTGGAGTGTTGCGTGTATCACATACTATAAACACACGCGCACACACGCATGTGCACGTGCACACTTGCACAAACACACACACACACACACACAATCACAGACACAACCTCACCTAACCCTAACCCCACTGGCCCCATGATTAATACGAGAGAGACAGAGAGTTTGACAGAGTTCGACGGAGAGACAAGCCTCAGGTCCCTGCTGGGTGAAGGGTGATACTCCTGCAGCGGTACAGGTAGGGTGGCCCATGTCGACTCCCAGGTGAAGGGCCGCTGGGAAGGAGGTGTAGGGCCTGCAGGCTGCCCAGGTGTTACAAGGTATTTACTGGCTGCCTGTCCTGGCAGTGGAAGAGAAAACTGTCACGGTGCTAATGAATAAAATACGGCTTTCTCTCTGTGTGCATTAGCGGCATGTAGCCTGTTGGCCTTTTGTTCTGTGGTTCTCAATGTTTGCACGCCTGTCTGTCTGTATTGTGTTCTGCGGTTTTAGTCTACACATCCGTCTTACTTCCTGCCTGTTTGTCAGTCTGTCTTTCTTTCTCCTATTTTCATTTACTCTTACAAGGATTTTTTTTTTAATCTATTTTATTTTCATTTTTAAATAAATGGTAAATCTTATATATATAATTTGGAGCGTTTCTCTCTCTAATATATATATATATAGTCGGTCAAATTGTTGATTATATATAAATGTCCCTTATATATATATATATATATATATAATCAACAATTTGACCGTTGAGTGACCATAACATGACACCACATAGAAGTTGTTGAACAAACAGACTGAGCGATCAGTGGTCAAGTAGCAATGAGTGACGCGCGAGCAAGAGAGACAGGGCCGGTTGAGAGCAGAAAGAGACAGCCTGGTTTCCAAGGCACAACTCCGACACTAGATGGCTGCAGATAATGGAGAAAGACAAGCTAATGATATTGCACACACACACACACACACACACACACACACACATCACAGTAGCTCAGAGCCTGCACACTGACACTGTGAGGGATGGTGGCGGTGGGGGATGGGGTGAATTAGGCAAAGCCAGGGAAATGGATGTAAACGTATAAGAAAAAAAAGAAGCAGTTAGTGACTATGGATGAGAGCATTTTATCTACCAGTACAGATCCACACCCCCTCCTCTCTTTGCTCTCTTTCTCACAGTCTCTCTGTCTCTGTCTTGCCGCTCTTTCTATCTCTTTCTCCATCTGTGTTTGTGTATATAGTGTTTTGGATTCCAACGTATAAATGCTGGATGCACATTGTAGTACAGTGCTACTTTCTGTTAGGGTTAGGGCGGCCATATCATCTAGTGAAGGATTAGGTTTTAAGGATTTGATTATGGTAAACATCTGGACTTCAAGTTAGGACACACTCAATTGTAACTATGCCGTATGACATAACTTCAAATTAATTTTAATTTTTTAGGAGTTACTAAAATTTGACATAACCCACAAATATCCCTTGAATGAACTCCATTGTTGACTAAGAGTGCTACAGTATCAAAATACATCATTATTTTAGAGGCATTAGATAATGTTTTATGCACTAGTACAGGATAATTAATATTAACATAATAATTCAGGTAATTATTCGACAGTGATTTTATGACTCCTTTATTATCTCATGATCCACACATATTTGACATAGGTAGTTCTAAGGTTGAACAAGCTTATACTGTGATCAAACTCTCCAGAATTTCTCTGTATAAATGCTTAATGTCAAATGCCAATGAAACGGATCTAGCAGTTACAGTAACTTCTATTTATGCGAACACCAATAATTCATCCGACAACGCAGCGAGACAATATTCCTACAGGGAAATGGGGAGCATACGTCTTTTTCGTCTGAGGTGAGATTAAGCTATTTCACAATCAGCGGAGCAGTCAGAATACATTTTTATTGGGGGCATTACACCGCAAATGAATTGTCGAGCTTGGTAAGAGCCAATTGGATTTGTGATGGAATATCTGTGAGCGTTAGTTTGACAATCATTTATATTTCCAGAACATGTAGATTAATGGTGTACTCAGCGTGCCCTATCCTGGGCATTTATTACACACACACACACACCCACAAACTCACTCACACACACACACACACACACACATGCTGATGCATACCCGAACACACACGCACACACAGATACACACAAGGATGCACACCAGAACACACACACACACGTACAAACATGTGCGCACAAAAAAATACACAAATGGACACACTGAGCACAAACACAACGCACAAACCCCCCCCCCCCCCCCCCTCCACCCAAAACACACACACAGTCTCTTACACTTCATATTATGGCATTGTACATCTACAGAGCGCTTCATACCGTGGGGCGCAGTGCATATAACAAGAGTCATTGATTATCTCCAAGAGGCGAGCCGGGGCTCCTTATCTCTGCGCAAAGAAGAGGAGGAGAGGGGACTGTGGGGTTGGGGGGAATAGTGGTTGAACGTAGTTTAAATATGTCCTCAGAGCCTCTGAAATATTTATCACTCTGGAAACGCAATTGCTGCATTTGCCTGTTACTTTATAACGTTTTTCCCCCTTTTTCCTTTCCAAACATTTTTCCTATTTTTTTCTTTTTCATAGCATAGTGCAAGGGAGGAAATAAATGGGCGGAGGGCGGTATGCTGGATAAGTCTTTATCAATACGGACTCAGAGACATGCTTATTAAGAGCCGCTCCGAAATATACAGTACAGGGGAGACTCTTGTCTAGACCGCAGATCACAGCATTAACACTGAGGAGAAGAGAGATTGCGCACTATAGCTTTTTAAACTGTATACTGTGTACACGTCATGATAAATGTATATATATATATACTATATATTTATGGGCTATTCATTTTTCAGTAGATAGCTCCATTATTGAGATAAAGTAGCTGGCAGGGTTATATAAACACACACACACACACTAGTTATTTCTTTAAGTAACAGGAGTTACTCTACTTATTGAAATTATATTGATGGACCTATGTTAATATTCTTTTCGTTTTTCACCTACTTTAATTTCTAGTTTTACAAAGGGGATGGCTAGGTCATGATCATTTAACATAATGGCACAGAGTTTAGATTTTACCAATCTTTTGTGGCAGTACTGTTACGAATGATTATATATTGTTAGGTTTAGGTATTAGTCTGGGTGTTTATTTGTTTATTATTAAAGGTAAATCATTTGAGATAGGGCAAACATTCTATATTGTCAAAGATTAGTTGTAAGGTTCCATACGGTTATTTTGTAGGTTATTTGGTTAGAAATGGTTCATCTGAGATAAAGGTTTGGTGCGGTCAAGGTGAGGGTAAGGACTTGGACTGTAGCAAGCGCATAGATGCATGGGGGGGATTTGTTTTATCTCAACATTCCTCCACACAAACTCACTCACTGAATTACTATGAAACATGTTGAAATGGGAAAAAGGCATTTTGTAGTAATATACTTAATATATAATATTTCATTCTAGTTTTAGATTATTTAAGATGATTATAAATAATAAGAACTGGAATGGTATTCTTTAAGGGGATTTTTACAAAGCAATAATCCAGTTGATCACAATTTAAAGCAAGAAGTTGGCATCAGAAATGTTGCTGATATCCCAATTCCAGTAGTGGGACTATGGATTGGTGCATCACGATTTATGGTTACTGATGTGGTAAGTGAACAGGTAAATAAAGGTCAAGGGACGAAAATCATATTCAAAGTCAATTGCACTAATCCAGGTGACGCAAGTCGTCTTAACCCAGCGTATCGTATCTGAGGGCTCCATATGAAAAATGTTGCAATTAAACTAAGCTGTAATCATCTTCCAACAGAGCTGGTCTTGAGTTACCATGGGAAGTTAAGCACCTGTTGCTCTCCAATCAAATGCAATAGGCGAATAGCAGAGCTCTTTAATCATAAACAGGCAAAATGTTCGGAAAAGCAGTAATTGAAAGCAATGAGCCAGGTGACTGGAGATATCTCACCAACCAAGAAGGCAGAGGAGGAGGAGGAACCTAATTTGGGGGCCATGGAGTCACACTGTAGATTGAATAATATGCTTCCCTTTTGTAAACAGGAAATGGATGCCTGTGATTTCAGCTGAGCAGCAAATTGGTTGTAGATGTAGTAGATGATGTAGCCACCGCTAAATCAGCCCTCTTGTTTAACAAAGCCTGCATGCAGAAGTCATGGTACCCTGAGCGTCGATGCCAGGGTGTTTAGCTGCCGATATGAGATCCTATAGCACACGAATACACACTGCAGCATTCACCCGCACACACACATATATGTATATGAATAGAGACCAAAACACACACACACACACACACACACACATGCACGCTGCTCATGTCCACGCATATTCCATATTTCACAGCCAAAACACAAATGAAGCATGAACCTAATTTTACTGGAGATAAGCATCCAAGTTTGAGGCATATCTAGATAGCTGTGCTCTTGATCTGCACACACACACACACACACACACACACACACACACACACACACCCACCCACCTATATATATATATATATATATTCATATTCATACACACACACACACACACACACACACATACATTTGCAGATATGTTTGCTAGACTACTCTGGAAACCACCACTGTCTGCAGATGCTACATCACACACAGAAACCCAAGATAAAGTAGAAGAACATCAGGCACTTTCAGACCTGAAGCATCAGAGATCTTCCTCAGCTGATTGGCTGGTTCCCTGCATTAAGAATGATAATGACTTACCACAGCAGTCACAGCGTTGTTTTTCCTCTTCCAGACTCTAAGAACAGAACAACACAGACGGAGGCAAGGAAACATATTGTTTTTGCATTATTAACTGGAACAATGGGAGATGAATGAACAAAAGGAAGCTGGAATACATGCCCACGGAGGAAGCAATAACAATCCCTTCACAACACTTCACAATCCCAACATAGAGTGCCTCTATGTTGGGATTTGGTTCTTGTTTTCAGAACTTCACAAGCATGCTCATTACATCCCCCTGAAAAAAATAAACACGGGACATTGAGTGATCTGACATCAGCAGTCTTTGTTGTTACAGAAAATGCAAATATTTTCAATGAAGAATGGCTGCAAATTCAGAGGAAACACAAGATCCCCCTTTCAATTAAAATCAGCAAGAGGAAGTAGCTCCATTGGGGAAACGTTTTCCTTCTCTCCCAGTTTATCTAGGAAACAAAAGTATCTAAAAACTGAAGAGTGAAATAAACAGAAATACGACTGCATAGAGTGTACTTTTTTTTTTTTGGTGGGGGGGGTAGGAAAAATATAAGTACAATCTTGAGATTGCAAACAAAGTTGTCCAGTTAATTGCCATACTTTTACATTCCAACATAAATGAGTTTGCATCAAATATTTTCACTCTTTCTATTCTTAAACAGCGACGGCCGGGAGACGCCAAAAAACGGAAATCTCGTGTACTGCTAGCAATGGCGGTCTGGTGCTTGCTGACAACCCAGGGCCGCGGTGACTTTAGCGCTAAGCTCTACATATTAACATGTCCGGATGATGGCGCAGGAAGCCATTACTTATGAACTCGCCATAAATGTTTCACCAATTAGTCATTAAATATTAAAAGATTAGCGTTGATGATCCAGCTGTTGCACGATGACAGGCGGCTTTCTCTCTTCCACCCCCCCACCCCCCACCCGCCCTCTTTTCTACCTCCCCCAGCTCCGGCCCTTCTACCACCATCACAGTAGAATCGCATGGGACTTTTCAACAGCACTCTCTTCAATCACCAATAATGGGACTTGGCGTAAGAGGATCGGCCGGTTGTGGAAGAAAGACATACGCACGTACATTCTTTTTCAAATGACATGCAGTTGACCCAGATGATCACAGCATCACACAGAAAATATTTTCAGGGAGTACAAATAACACATCTTCTTGATTACAACTATTTTACATTGGAAACTTCTCTGAAAGTATCTGCAGAGGGAACAATGAATGGATCTGCTGTTTTAGACACAGGGGCCCTCAAGGGCTGCCCTGGGGCCTGAGAACAAATACAAAAACCAGGACAGGAAATATAGTGCTGTAGCTCTGGTAACATCTTCAAGTCACGGACATGAAAAAAGTTTATTTTGGATTTAGTTAGGAACCTCTTTCATAAACCTTAGGAATATTTCACTCGAATTTGTTATTTACGTTGACACTGAAATATTTGAAGTAAGGTGAGGATTACTTTGGAGACTATCTATGGTTTAAGATGATGCTACATGAACTACATTAACAGTAACATTGTCTTTTCATCCAGCCTTTTACTGAAAATAGTTAGGACACGAACACACATATACGCACACATACACACACACACGCACGCACGTGCACGCACGGACACATTGTTCTACTGCACACATGGTCGCCTTGAGACATAGGGAACACGACGGTCTTAATTCATCATCACAGAACTCCTATTATGCCCGGAGGCGTAATCATGCACTGCTCACATAATCTCTGTTAATTAATGATATATCCTCTAATATTAACATGCAGCCACAGTCAAGGTAAGTAAGAGTTAATTTAATTAAGTGCATGACTTCACATCCCCATTGTTATGTTCCACTGCTTTCATCTAATTCCAGGTTACTCACTAGCCACTGTTTGAAAGCACCTCGCTGGTCACTTGCATTTTTGTAAAAAAGAAAAAGAAATGAAATTCTCCCTAATTGACAGATGATTTCTTCTCATGAAAGCGGGTGCTGAAAAGCCCTCGCACAATGAAACCTGAACAGTAATTATAATTGTTTTGCGTAATAATCGTATTGCCTCATGAGATATAATTAGAATGTGCTGCTCTCTGGAAAGGGCTTGGTGTTTGGGCGGAACAGAGATGGTATTTATTTCAGGTTTTTTGTTTTTCAAACATGGTACCAAAGAACACCGCAGCACCTTTGAATAGGGTGAATACAAAACAATAGGACGCCCCAGGCCAACCGCTCACACAGAATACCTAAATATGAACAAACCAGTAAGTTCCTCCCATGCCCCCCACCCACCCCAAGGCGTGCCACTAGCACTTCCCAATGACAAACCCTGCACACTTTGGTTCAACCCAGACACAATTTCTATCCTGGTTTTAAACCCCAAAAACACACAAGAAACTAAAACGCATACAAAAAATAAAAACCTTTCTAGAAAACTTCCAGGAAAAAACTAGAAAAATAAATTATTCCACGTACAAGACATGCCACGTTTAAATAAAATATGGACACTGTTAAAAAGTTTACGCATCGTTTAGTAAGAATATGTGACATCCATGTGACTTTACAAAGTTGTGTGCACTGGGGAGGGGTGAACTCTAACTTGAAACAATTCCCTATTGTTTTATTTTCGACTTATGAGTCAAACAAGTCTCTTCTTTCTTTCCTTCCTTCATTACTATCTCACACACACACACACACACACACACACCCGCACATACACCTCTCGTTGGCAGCAGCCGTGGCAGTTACTGCTAGGGGGACCGTTCATTCCTGTTAGTCATAAGAGGCTACATGGATGATCCCTTAAGCCAGGTGAGGACAGAGAAGGACGGCGCCGGTATTGCGACACGGATTCGAGTTTCCAGGCTATCTCGTGTTTTCTCCACGTCATGTTCACACCGCCACCCGATGCGGCGGTGGCGAAGTGCACGTATTCATTACAAAAAACACTAGCACTGCCCCTAACACCCCTAGCTAAGATCCATGCAGTGATAACAAGCCAGGCGGAGAAAGGAGGAGGAGGAGGAGGAGGAGGAGGAGGAGGAGGAAGAAGAGGAGGTGGGTGGAGGTCCTGTTTTGTTGTTGTTGTTGTTGTTGTTGCCTAAGCACTATCATTATAACATTTAAAGAACATAACAGAGAGGAGATGGACTTGGCTGGGCAAGGTTACAGCCTCGGTTCCAGGCTCTCTCTACCGCAGTACCTGTGGGCCTGGTTTTAAAGCTTTCTGAACTACAAGTGCAAACGTCCACACTGGGGCAGATCTGACTTTTTTTATAATATATATATATCTATAGATATAGATATATCTATAGATATATATAGATATAGTTATATAGATTCATATATATATATTCATATAGATAAATATACATCTACTATAAAAGCTACTATAAATTAGCAGTGCTAATTTATAGTATTTGTTTCCTATTTTAAACCTACCTCAGAACAGATTCTTCTGTTCTGAGGGACCAAACAACACGGAACAATTCCTCAAGCTCATTGGAAAGGATGATACAGCGGCATAATTCATTTTCCTGCTCTCTCCTTCGCCTGCGCAGGGGGACTGCATTTGTGCATATCTATGCACGGTTGGTCACCCATATAGATGCTCATCTGTGTCTTTCATCAACCTGACAGCATTTTTTTTTCTCCCTCCGAAAGATAACATTTATTATAAGCGTAAGCAATACATATTGGCCCAGAGTGAGTTTGTGGCACATCCCCGCACCTCATAATCACTGGCTGTCTTCGGTTAAGTATTCCCCATGATCTATTGACTCCATTTTTATTCAGTGCTTTTTTTTTTCTTTCTTTCCTACCCCGACTAGCTCGAGAGATGAAGGCAACAGAATGTGGAATGAAGCTGACACAGGCTTTTATTGAAAATAACTATGTATATATATATATATATATATATATATATATATATATATATATATATATATATACTTGTATTGTTTTTCTTACATTTGTAATCACCTCCGTTTATTATACAAATGACAAATATATTTGTATATTTTGTTTTGCAGGTATCACTGAAATGTGCGGAGCATGGCTCAACAATGCAACTTTATACCGTCAGACGTGTTTGAAAGAGATATGTTTGGGAAAAGATGCATAACTCCATAAGTGGAGCTGTTAACAATAGCGAACTGACGTGTGAAGTCAAGTTAGCGCAAGACGATGGGACGTATGCCATAACGGACTGGATCATAAACTGACTCCCAAGCATCTTCCAACTCATGTAAGCGCCGACTTAACCTTCGTCGTATTCATGGCGTGGTATTCTTTTGTCTTTGTGAGATATGCAAATGAGCCCTTAAGAGAGTTGAACCTAGCGTGAAGCCGTGCATGAAAGAAAGAGTGAAGAAAAAATTAAAGACTATAGACATTCACTAATGAATTAATGTTTTATTAATTATGTTTAAGATAACGTACGATAAGGCTAATTTTACTCCTTTTCATAAAATAAATACAAGAACGCCACAACCCCGGGGGAGCAACGCTATTCTTTAATTTATCATGAAATTAGCTTTTACGCTAACTGTTGGGGTACCATGGGATTTGGCAGCGTTCTCTTCATTCCTTTATTTTAATCACTCTATGAGAAACACACACAGATGCCCCCAGCATTATGCAAATATTTATTTTGGTTTATATTACCCCAGTGTTTACAGCCAATACACTAGGGTCAAATGAGAGTCTGTATTGCTAATGTGATCAAGTTTCACGTAATTTCCTTCGTCAGTTTTTCTTTTTATTTACCGTAAACATTGCCCTTAAATATTGTCCTTGTTTTATAGATTGCACTCTAACACTCAAGCAAACAAAAATAAATACCCTAACACGAGATCCAGTAGAGTTAATATGATGTTCCATTATGAATATAATGAAACAAAAAAGGAAAAAGAAAAAAGAAAAAAAGAAACACTGGGCCTTCCTCAAAAAAATCGCTAGCATAGCTCTAAAGAAGCAACATTTGTTTTGGAGACAGACAGGAGAGTTGGCCAGTTTGTGCCAAGCCAATACACCATCTGGCATGTGCCGCACTAGTCTCCCAGGTGCCTGTCGTGATGTCGCCCAGGCTCTTGGCTCCCTGTTACCTAGCCACGGTGGCTTACCTTCCCCATCCCCGGCCGCACGGACTCCTGGCAGATTATAATATAGATGACTCTCTCATGGCGTCAACCACTCTCTCATGGTGCACTCTCACAGATGGAGCAAACATGCACAACATATGCACGTGAACACACACGCACGCACATCGCTTGAACATGTACATGCTCACACTCACACACATGCAAACATAGGAGGCTGCAGACACATTGCATAAACATGTATATACTCACACACGCGCACGCAGCACACACACACTCATACAAACATTAATGTGCATGCACATACACACACAGACACAAGCAAATAAACAAACAAACCAACCCAGACCCACACACACATGGCAGGCTGTAGTTGAGCTGGTTTGTGTATGAGTGACTGCTTGATAGGTGAGGATTAATGGATATTTATATTTCATTACACTTTTATCCTCACCAGAGAATAATGTGTCACACTCTAGAAGATATTGTAACATATGTCAACCCCTATCCACTTACAGGCATAACTCAATTTGACGTTAAAGGCATTGATGGAATTTTATTAAACTCCAAAATGTGTGGAGAAAAAGGGCCTGAAACAGCATTATAGCGGGCAAGCATTTGTCAGCTGGAGAGGCTGGCTTTCAGGGCTTCTAATCCCTCATACATGTTGCTATGTTCTGTTGAGTGACAGAACGCCATACAGCCTTGAACATAAAAATCCAAAACTGTGTGTGGAAAATACATATGGTCATTATAAATAAATAATATGAAGCAGAATAAAATGATGATGATGATAATAATGATGACAATAATGATGAGGATGAGGATTCAAATGAGTTGCGGTTTTCAGCTTTATGTATGAAACACTGCTCTGTAAGATTGTAAAGTAACACATTGTTATTGAGATACCTACAATTAGTAATCAATTATTTTCAATTTGTGTATTTAATTTTACTATATTGATAAAAAAAATGGCACGACATTATATCTATTTAGAATGATAGATTCATGCTATTTTGTCACAGAGTCAATTATCCAGTGGTAAGAACATACATCTGTTTGCAAGGTGAGTGTACAGAGTTTCAATGACCATACATTGTCATTAACTGACTTTCCCTGCATACATAGCTGGCTATTCCCTGAGTAAAATCCAAACACATACATGTAGCAAATACATTGACATATCAACCATTGGCATATGGAACACAGGATATGTAATAAGGGTCTATATGTTTGTGTGTGTGTGTGTGTGTGTGTGTGTGTGTGTGTGTGTGTGTGTGTGTGTGTGTGTGTGCACGCACGTGCACATGCACGTGCAGATG
This sequence comes from Lota lota, assembly GCA_026745465.1. NCBI lineage: Eukaryota > Metazoa > Chordata > Actinopteri > Gadiformes > Lotidae > Lota > Lota lota. The sequence continues at coordinate 140,204 of JACYXH010000470.1, read as the reverse complement.
AGTGTGCGAATGTGTGTGTGGTGCTAGGTTTTGTTCAGCCGTCACACTACACTTCACTCCTGGTGTTGTCAGTAATCAATACAGAGGCTGAAATCACCTACTGTTATCCCTCCTCCCATGCCGCCTGTTTTGTCACCGCCTTAATAATTAATTAGATCACCACCCCTCCCACATACACACACACACACGCACGCGCACACACACACCCCTTGTTTTGCATCTACTGACTCTCTTTGTAAACTGTCATGACAAGCACACACCAACAGACAATGACACACACATGCATGCTTGCACCCACACGCCCATATGCACGCACACACACACACACACCAACACACGTACGGACACATTTACTGCACAATAACTATTTACACAAACTTATATATCTATATATATATATATACACGTTTGTATAAATAGTTATATAAATATAAATATATATATATGTATATGCATATGCATATGCATGCATTCAGAGTTTCATCTAGAAGCCCCTGGTATGTTTATAAAGACTCAGCCCAGAAACAGATGTTCCCGTGTTAATAGAAATGTAACACATCATGTCCGCCTGGTGGATGTGTCTTGGGCCAAAGAGATACAGAGACAGAGAGAGATACAGAGAGAGACAGAGAGGGAGAGGGAGAATGAGAGCGAGCAAGAGAGAGAGAGAGAGAGCAGACACATACACATACACACACCCCCACACACACAGACACATAGCCCAGCCAGCAAACATCAAGGGTAACATTTCTATTGCATTTACTAATCATCGATCAATAATTCAGAGCCCCCTCTCATCTTATAAGGTCCCTGGTTTTCTACAACATATGGCAGCTGTGTGTGATCATGTGTGTGTGTGTGTGTTTGTGTGTGTGTGTTTGTTGATGCAAGTGCAATCAAGTCTGTGTGTGTGTTTGGTGTGTGTGTGTGCGTGTGAGTGTGTTAGTACAAGGGCAATTGTGAGCCGGCAAAGCAAGGCATGCAACAAAAGGACAACTGCACGTTGTAAGACTGCAACCAAGTTAAAGTTGTATCTTCCACCTCTATCTACACCACCACCAACATGACCACCACCACCACCACCACCATTACCACCCTTCCCTCCCCCCATCATGACACACACACTCTCTCTCTCTCTCTCTCTCTCTCTCTCACACACACACAATCACACACACTCACACACAGGCCGTGCCTCGTTACATATAAGGACAGCTGCATGTAACATGCAGCCCAGTAATTTGCTGTGTTAGTGGACATGATGGCTATCTGTCCACCGGGCACCTTTCATTTCCTCCAAGTCGAGTCTGCCGAGCCTTGATTCGCGCCGGCGTTATCTCGCTCGTCGGGGCTTTTTGGTAATTTGTCCGGTGTTGGTTCACTCACTAAAAAGGTCTCGCTTTTCTTTTTTTAGAGCCCTCCACTCCCTCGTCTTTATTTTGATCCGACTTATTAGTATTCCTTCGTTCTGACATTCTGATTAGTCGTCTTTAATCTTTAATGATGTGTGTTATATTTGGAAGTTAATTAAAGCTGCAGATAGTGAGTAGGTATATATATATATATATATATATATATATATATATATTGGGGGTTGTATTTCTGCTGTTTTACCCCGTTTACCCTCTTATTCTTATATCAATGTTTAGTTAATTTCTTTATTTCAACAATACAATATGGCCTCTATCAGCTTTTATTGTTCTGTGGATCCCCCGTCCTTCAATATGCATTATTTTATACATTTTTATCAGTATATTCAAATGCACAATGTCTACCAGGGACAATTCAGGCAGAGATCACCAGCAGTTTAGAAATACTAAATGTAGTGCCATGAAGGGCTATTCTCTAACGTATAATATTGTATTATTATTAGTGGTATTTTTTTGTAGTATTCTATCTGGTCTTTCCAGTTAATTATTATTTACAGTTGGTAATAAGTGTTTCATATTAGAAAGCAATGTTATGCCACCCAGCAAACTTCCAACAAGCAAATATTTGAGTGTTTCTGACATTAGCTCGCTAGCCATACATTGCATCAATTTGACCCTTGCTTCCTTTATGTTTGTTTTGCTTCTTGTTTAAGAATGATGTCAGGGCTATGTCCTAGAGCAGTACAACTTGTGACCACCGGGACTGTTTTGTAAAGTCAGGTTGTAGTCTTTTTTCCATAAGGCCACACAAGGCTAACTTGATACTTTAGCGGAGGTTCGGGTTGCAAGACGCAAAGTGTACCCTGTTGTTTGCTCCAATACAAATTGCCTAAACAATGTCAGCCTGCGTTAAGGTCTCTAATTATCTTTTAATCTCCTTTCAGCAACCATAACAAGCCATGTTTTCCAAAGTAGCCTTTTGATATCCCTTTTTACTTTCAAAGTGTTACCCAACATTTTGTGGGTGTTTTTGTAACAGCTGAGCTCATAAGGTCCTATCTGCTGTGTAAAGTTGTGTATGTAAAAAAACTAAACTGTCAACTACCCCAGTACTTTGAAACATGGATGCTAAATTGTCAGACTATATAATGCAGTGTAATTATTACGTGGGTATATTTGTTGACAGTTTCTTGATCCTTAGCAGGTTCATTGTGATTTATTCAGTTAAATCTTTGTTTAGAATTAATAAATAAATAAATACAAAGTAAGAATGTGTCCATTTTCTTGTAAGAACGAGATCACACAAGAACATGGGCACATTCCCCTCCCCCCCAAATGAAGCCAATACGCTTCGTTCATTTTCTAAAATACTGAAAAAGTAAATTATTAAAAATGATCCCCTTCAGCAAGGTGATGTCAAAATGACAAACATCTCCTGTTGATTTTTTCCATCATTATGCGTTTCCTTGCCTGGATCTCTGGTTAAATGAGACAGGAAAGAAGAAAGGAGAGAGTGAACAAAACTAAAAAATAATCAGTATTATGAAACCAAATCCCTGCTGTATTTATTTCTCCCTTCCCTCATGCCTTAGTGAGATCATTCTAATGAAGAGGCCTCATATGACTTCATTTAGACTCAAGTTAATTGGGTTTGGGTCTTACATGGCTACACTTCCTGCCTGGAAACTTTCCCATGTTTCTCTATTGAATGATAGAGGCAAAAAAATGAGATAGTGCGTAGGTGAGCGAGTGAGTGAGCGAGAATAAGAGATGAGAGAGGGGCCGCGGTGGGCCCCCATATCGGGTGCGTCACCCCGGTTAGCGCGCCACTGTAATTAGATCTGGCAGCCATCCCATAATGATAAATGCCGCGATGATGAATGGAAATGCAAATTCATGTGAAGTAGCCTCCGCCATCAAAAGGGGGGAATATCATTAACACTTTCCCTCCTGTCAAATCCATCATTGTCATGGTTGGTTCCCTGCCTGCACCAACCCACCCACCCGCCCCAGCCCGGCTACCCCAAATCCCAACAGCTACACGGGCACTGCTCAGGAGTCAAGCAGCCAGTGGTAGTGGTTAGACGTTAACATCAAATTTAAAAAAAGTAATGGTATGACATGAGGGCCTACATATCGTTTTTTTATTCCATTATGCCAAATTCCGACACACACATTTTTTTTAAATTATTTTCAAAACTATAATATATTCAAGATCACATGGCAGTTTTCTAGTCCAATTAAGGAATTGCGAGTGGGTATGTTTTGTATGTGTTTCCGTGCATGTGTGTCTGGATGTGTGTGTGTGTGTGTGTGTGTGTGTGTGTGTGTGTGTGTGTGTGTGTGTGTGTGTGTGTGTGTGCACGTATTGTCTATGTAGTCATAATCATGTCTCCCCGATCTTCCTATCGTCTGTATGTCTGTCAGTGTCCGTGATTCCGTCCCTATGTCTGTCCGGGCTAGACGTACAACCAACACCTGGTAGCGTGTCCATTTATTTAATTTTTTTCTGTATTTCAGTTTGTTTTTCTTAACACTGAAATGCAATAACTGGACTGACCTCCGCGGCGCCGACTCGATCCTGTTACCTGCTCAAGGACGAGTGTTAAATGATACGCCAGTAAATCTCACATGATTAGTCACAGTGACAACCCCACAAAATGAATAAATGCAATAAAACACCACCGTGTGGACAGTTGGACTCGTGTTTTTGTCTTCACATTCCGGCTAATGGAGTTAGCGTTGGTTCTGTTTGCTGATAACATGCCTTCATACCGCAGCAGCTACATGCTTATTAGCTAGGCAAGCTAGAAACAAAATAGCCGTTAATATATATATATATAACCCTTGAAGGGAAGATTGATAGGAAGAAAATCAACCCCAAATAATACCTTTATAATAACCCTGTGTTGATAAGTGATGGGAACGCTAATAGCTTGATAGCCAGTGTGTGTCATTTACACGTGAGTTGCTTTTTGTTTGTATATCAACATGTTTTTAAATATGCAACATGTATTTGAAGCTATTGCTTCATAAATGGGTTTTACGAGTTCAAAAGTCACATTGTGTTTTTGTGAAAGCCCATCACTTCTCCCAGATGTCACTCGCTACACTGTGAGTGTAGGTGCAAGATAAAGGCAGGGTTGGCTAGGGCGGTTGGGGGTGTGGGTGGGAGGTGGGGGAGGGTGTGGGGGGTGAGGGGCAAAAGAGAGACGCCCAAGTCAGCAAGCCATGCTGCGCGGTGTCTTTTTACAGGGACTGTATATGCGCCAGGGCAGCTTTGTCCTACACCTTGCACTGAATTATTGAGTGGTGGAGGGGAAGGGGGTGGGGGGTGGGGGGTGGGGGAGGGCAAGGGATGGGGAGGATGAAGGAAAAGAGGACAGTGTGACATCAGCCCTTGTTGTTGTGGTTGCTGCTCAACCTAGCCTGTAGCTTTAGAGGTAGCACCACCGTGAATTTGGCCATTAGAGCTTGTGTCTGTGTGTGTGTGTGTGTGTGGGTGTGTGTCTGTGTGTCTGTGTGTCTGTGTGAGTTTGTGTGTGTCTGTGTGTGTGATGTAAGTAGTTAACAATGGCGAGCAGGTTAGCGTGTGAATCTGACACCGGCCGTACGAGCTAGTGTCCATATTGATCACGGTATATGCAGGCTAATTGTGTGAGAAAAACCTGTGTGCAATTAGCTTAGAATTGCTCTCACATTTAGTGAAGCATATGTTGCTCATTGATGTGTGTCTCCAACAATAACCAGACAAGAGTAGACCTACAATATCACCAAGCTTTGGATGCTGCCTTTACAACAAGTGCACTTCATCAGAGATTACGGCTAATTCACATGCATTTGTTATTGATCTGATGAACAAGTCACATGTTACGTGTCTAGTGTTTGTACTTCAAATTAAGATAATTTACACAAAAGATTTAGCTTGCAGACGTCCTGTCCCCATTTCTGTCAGACCCAGACACTGATCTCATCCACAGTCATAGGCGTGTGTGTATGTGTCTTGTGTGCTGGTTGTGTGTGTGTGTGTGTAAGTGTGTAAGTGTGAATGCGTATTTGTGTGTAGGGATTGTCTGTTGGCGTTGGTATGGGATGGGGGGCGGGGGTCACTCTTGTTCGTAATCAAATCTCTCATTAACTATTCATTGGACCAAAAGTTCTATGGACCATTGTTTCTGCATAAAGCGACTCTCGCAGCTACACTAAGTGATCGTCCGGCACTTCAATTAAGCACACAAAGCACATACACACGCGCACACACACGCACACACACACAAAGACAATCAAGTAACGTGCCAGGAAGCAAAAGCATGCACCTTTACACATTGTTACATAGTTACAACACCGATATGCACACCTTCGCTAAGAGAGCAACACACGCTTGACTTGGGTGAAGCCAAATTCAAGTGTGTGTGTGTGTGTGTGTGTGTGTGTATGTGTGTGTATGTGTTCACTTTCATGTGTGTGAGTGCACCTGCATGTGTGTGTGTGTTTGTGCACATGCAACTGCCCCTACGTGTGTGTGTGTGTGTGTGTGTGTGTGTGTGTGTGTGTGTGTGTGTACATGCATGTGTATGAGTGCACCTGCATGTATTTGTGTGTGTGTGTGTGTGTGTGTGTGTCTCTGTCTCCTCATGCGTCTGTGTGTAGTGGCAATGACGGGGGTAGGGGGGTAGTGAGGGGGGTGGCTGGCTGGATAGTTGGATGCTAATAAAAAATTTAGTCTTGTGGCGACTCTGCTTACCGGCGTCTGTTGGCAGCAGGGGGGGGGGGGGTCATCTGGGCAAGTAGCAGCAGAAGAGATCAACATCACTCAGGCTGAAACCCAACCAGGGATTATCACGTCTGTCAACGTAAGCAGCATTTTTACACACGAGGAACACCGGACCACGTACACCAAACACGCACACAGACGACACGCACACGCACACAGACACGCACATGCTTACACGAACATGAATGTGTGTCGTTTTGAGGCACAGCCCCGAAATGTATAGGGTGAGGTAGTTGTGAGTGTGTTTTTCATTGGTGAACAGCTTATAATAACGCAATTTCCTAACAACAGAAGACCCAGTCAAAAGGGATATTCGAACAGCCATTCAGCAGAAAGAATGTGTATCTGTGACGATGACAACAATGCAAGTAGTTTAAATTTGTACTCCACTTCTAGCTAAAAATCAATAAAGCTTGGTCAAAGCTCTTTAAGAAATTTCCTAGGACAACGTTCTTAGAGGACACCACTCATGTCCAGTATACAATGATGTGGGTTGAAGGCGAGAGCTTTGTGCGTCCGCCCGGTGTTCTGTACTAAAGGTTAAAGGATTGATTCTGTGTACGACTGCATTGTAACGTGTTTGTGGCAACCCTCAGATGGCAGTTGTCAGGTGTAACGTGAACAGACAAGGTCCGTAGGGTGGTCTCCTCACCCACCTGTCTAGTGTGCGTGTGTGTGTGCGTGCTTGTGCGTCGTAGAGCAAGGGAGAACAAACAGTCCTGACACAGCAGAGCTTGGAAGAAAAAAACACACACAAATACAAACGCACACACACACACACAAAAATGTATGCAAACCAATACAGACACACACACTTGCCAAACACACACACACACACACACACACACATTTCACCTCAGACAGGATGTGTCGAGGAAAGTTTTCTGATGGACCTGTCCATCCACGTGCATCTTTAATGATGCTGTGGATTGTTGCGCCGTATCTCCTGAGGCCAGAGCCTGCGGCTAAGGACTCTGCAGGCTGCATGCGGTCATCGTGCTGCAGCCATGCCACACTATACTTTTGACTGGTCTTACCAAAACCCTCTCCGGCGGGTCCCCTGAAGAGCGCTCTGTAATGGAATGGACTCGCACCTGAGCGACCCCCAAGTGCAAACAATAGAAGTGACGGCAGACTAGAGTTGTAAGGAGTCATGAAAGACCATTTGTCTCTCCCACGTCCGCCCGTGTACCAAACACAAGGGCCGCTGTTGTTTCGCTCTTTAGCATGACTTATTCAGAGATGTGACCCCTGGAGTGAAGGGCCTGTTTCTTCCCTTCAGAGTAGAAGAACTATATAATCTAGCACTACTCTCATGACACACATCTCATCTTCTCACCTCCTCCGCACAATTCACTTCAGAAGCTCCCAATAGGTCGCCTGGCTACAAAGTCTCATTGGCTTGGAAAGAAAACACAAGAACTCCTTTATTCCCATCTCCATTAGCATCCTGAACGACGAAAACGAAAGACGACTGCACACTTAATCTTACTGTGCTTTTATCTCATTGGACGTTTGTTCTTAAAGACTCGTTTGTTGCTTAAAATGAACTGGATACATCTGTAGTAAATGCAGATCAATGGTGATTTCAATAATGTTGTCAATAAAATCACACTCTAAAACTGATGTTTTCTACAAATAATAAATGCTGGCCAGCCCGTACCTCTCTGTTTACGGGAATCGTACTATCGACACTCTCAAAACCCATCCCACTCACGCCTCCCAGCCAGCCGAGCTACGCTTGCTCGCGTCACCCAGTTGCACAGCCACTTGGTGGACAGAACACTGTAATTTAGTTTTTTGAATTCTGAAAGTCTCCCGCCTACTGACAGGGAGGTGCTACATCTTAGACACTGCGACTTTAAATCAAATCTAAAAGAATAACTCCACCCAGATCTCAACATTGTCATCTTTCAACAATTTGCCAGGAGACATCACTGAAAATAAAACTAGGCCTGAACATCCAAACAATGTAGACACACACATGATACGGCTCAGCTATGTCATAGCCTTGCTCTGCCTAGCGGCCCCCCCCCCCCAGCATCTCCAGAGTCTGGTGTTTGGTGTGATGCTGTCCTACGACATCAGGGAGGAGACATCAGGGCCTCAGCCAACACTCTTCACCTGCACACACTCACTCACACACACACACACACACACACACGAACAAACACACACACATACAAACAAACACACACATACAAACAAACACACACAAACAAACACTCACATACATATACAAACACACGCACAAACAATAAAACAACCACACACATATAAACAAAGAAAAACACAGAAACGAACAAACACGCATACAAACAAACAAACAAATGCATAGGTACACACCAACAGATGCACACACACACATACACACACACAAACACACATGCAAACAAACACGTAAACACACATTCACAAAAGGAAACACACGCTTGTGTGCACAAATTCACCATTGTACTGATTGGCATTGGGAGGAGAAGCATGACAGTTTACAACAGTTCAAAGTTCTCAGGAAGAGAGTGTATCACAATGTACAGATGGTGGATTCTATGAGCACTGTCTGGCACACAAATACACACACACACACACCCACAAAGATTATCCTTTTTCTCAACTAGCTCAATCTTTTAGAACTTGTCAAACTTGCCTACAGCCTCACACACACACACACACACAAACACACTCATGCAGGCAACAACGTACAGACACACAAATCCACACTCATAAATATGGGTTCCCCACCCCTCTTTGCTACATGTGAGGATCTGATTTCTAAGGCACAGTGTGTAGCCCTGAGGACAAGACTGGACAGTGAGTGCAACACAGCTCAGCATGTTTGCTGCAAATCCAATTATTACTCCACAGCTTTGAATTCAAGAGCGGATCCAAAGAGTCCTAAAGCAATTATACGACTTTGTGTTGAGAGAGAGAGAGAGAGAGAGAGAGAGAGAGAGAGAGAGAGAGAGAGAGAGAGAGAGAGAGAGAGAGAGAGAGAGAGAGAGAGAGAGAGAGAGAGAGAGAGAGAGAAAGTTATCTCTTTCCCTCTCTCTCTATTGCTCTAACAAACACATACTCTCTCTCTCTCTCTTTCCATCTATCCAACTCCCTGCCAAATAAAAAAAAGACTAGACTACAATTCTCAAGCTAGTATTCTGTGAACTATAAAACCAGACTACTATAGGACATTGCCGCCTCAAGACGGAGCATGTTCTTCGGCAGAACATGAACCAGGCCATCTACCTTCATGTAAAAGTCAAGCAGTTGACAATGATGGACAAATCCCAAATGTTTTTATTATATAACCGAAGACGTTGTGAACCCATTTGTTTTGAGAGCATCTCCTGGTAACTGTTTTCGCCCAAAGCACTTTCCTTCTAACTGCCAAGTTGTATTCCTCATCAGTCACTCATCAGATCATGATCACAAGAAGATAAAGATACATTCCATGAACAATATGCAAACATAACTTCTCAGCTTATAGGCTCTGAGCTGGTTGTTGTTGTGCTGCTTTTTAATTGCAGCCTTGTGTAAAACAAGTTTATAATTCAATGTAGTATTTATGATACATATCAATTTTTTTTACTCAGATAAATCCTGTAGAAACAGCTGCCCAATGTCCAACATAACAATATAGTTGTTTTTTAACGTTGTAGAAATGTGTAAAAACGCTCAACATGGTCCCTGATAAAAACATATCTGTTTCTGTCTGAGTAAAAAGAAACAAACACTAGTTTTCTTGTTATGTGCATGGCTACTACAGGGCCCCAAGCCATGAACACAATGGGAGTAAACCTCAACATTTTGAGGCTGGATTTTTGGGTAATTTGGGATAAAAGCGGCAAACAAAGCATGCAACAATGCTATTGTTGTTTTAACACTGGGGTTTATTGCATTGTTTTATTGTAAATGCATCCCTCAATAAAATGAATTCTTAATACAGACAAGCCCTGTATGTTCCTCTGATCCCTTTTCAATTGCGCAGTTCCTCTGGAGAAGAAGAAAACAAACGTGTCCCACAATAAAAACTGACACGGGCACGGGCGGCATGGTGTATCCTGTGAGT